>VSMD01065369.1:0-124605 GCA_008750895.1 Mirza zaza
AAAGCTGAAGAACATATCCACAAAGAAAAACAAATATTGTGGACACTCGACGAGAACAAAACATTGCCACCAAACCGAGGAAATGTGGTCAAACATTGAAAACTGATTTGCAGCTAAGCTTGATGGGAATGAATGCCTGTGAAATATTGGAGAATGAAGTTGTCAAATTTGCAAAAGAAATATCTAAACCATAAAATGGAAGTGCGAAAATCAAGATCCATAAGGTTTTATGTGATACAAAGCAGTATCTGGGCAAAAATATGGTTAGCCTTATGTTTTCTTTTGTTTCCACAGTATATGGAAAAGGAAGAAGAATAGGTTATAAAGTGGCCAGCATTAGTCTTTACAAACTCTGGGGTCTATGGCCAGTCCTCCTGCAGGTAATATCCATATCATTAATGTTAGTAATTAAATGAGTGAATTGGGTGCCATGACATACTGTCTGAGAGCCAGATGGTACATAAGACACTAAGCTTCTGTATGTACCCTTTTCAAAATTTTCTTTACATGGCAATTGACATAACTTTTTTTGAGATAAAAGTTAATAGGCATTTCATTGGCCAAACTTGCAAGTGTGCTTTGGAAACTTTAAAAAGAGTTATCTCTTTCTAGATTAGCCTTACAAGTACATCATGGGACTTAAAGCAATTTTTTCTTTACACAAGCATGCTCAGTGCCCTCTTCCTTGCTAGAGCAAATCCCCATTTAGTGGTTAGACCCCAAGGGGTGGAAAGTCTGTGTGAATTTCATAGGTTCTGAAAGTAAAATCGAGCCAGCTCTGTTTGTTGTTTTAAGGCCCTGTGATCTTTTATCTTTGTGAACAGGGGAAATATGAGTGTTTTGTGTTGTTAACACTGTGTTTTGTGTTGTTAACATGATTTGCCTCCTGATACCCAGATGTAGTTCTGTCCAGTCCTCAAAATTTGCACAGGCTTGACTCTCTCTAACAGGGAGAAAAAAAAAGAGACTTCCAATAATGAATAAACTCTGAAAAGATACGGTAGTTACTTTAAAAATATTGGAGACATTGGGGAAAAATTATTGCTTAACATACACTTTTTTGCTTTTTCTTTTTTGTTTTTTAAATGCTGTTAAGACATTAGTCACTATAGCTGATAGCATGGGTTAGTCAACCTTGAAAGGTGTTATAAAAACTATGAGAGTATAGCTCTGAGCTTTCCCTAAATGAAATATGGTTAAGTATGGTTTAGATGGAGGAAGAAAATGTATTGAGACGTGTTAAATATGGTTTAGATGGAGGAAGAAAATGTATTGAGACGTGTTAAATATGGTTTAGATGGAGGAAGAAAATATATTGAGACATATAAGTGGACCCAGTAAATTTTGGAATTATTCGAAGGAAAAAAAAAGCAAGGCGATTCCTAATAATGGGTTAAGCTACGCTGGCCAGTACTGCTACAGATGAATTACATGCACAAGAGAGATCCTGGAGGAGTTAAATTCTGAGCACAGACTGGTGTTTGTATGAAGGTGGAACAAGATCACATGCTGGTGATCTCTTAACCTTTGGATTGCTTTCTGCACATTTTCCTCCTTAAAGTGTGGAGATCCCCATTTCTCCCAGAACAAGAGAAAACAATCAAGAACTTTGAATCTGGCATGTTGAAATTGAAGAGCATAAAGATAGTGAGAAATTTTTTACTAGGTGTCTGGGAGTGTAGCTGGAAAACTCAGAAGAGAGGCCAAAGCTGGGAAACTAGAATTGGAAAGTATCAGAGTATTGGGTAGGAGTTAAAGTTATGTGAGTAGATGCTCCAGTCAAAAGGCATAGAAGAAAACAGTGCCAAAGGAACACTTCTAAGGGCAGAGGTAGAGAAAATAGGAAAGGAAATAGAGCAGGAAGACCAGTGGAGACTTACAGTCATGGAATTGCTACTATACATTTAGTGTTGTTTGGGGGCCCTCATAAGGTACAGGTGCAATAACACAGTCATTTACTAAGCACTTACTGTGAAGTAGGCACTATTATCAAAACTGTATTGTGAATGAGGAAACCGAGTTCACATCAGTAGAACCAGGACTCATACCTGTGTAACTTTGATAATAACCAGTTGCCTACAACTTTTGAATGCTTAATTAGACAAATAATGAAACAAAGAACTAGAAACGACAGTGAATTGCCAGAAACACAGTTCCTTCAGGGACCCCCTGATAATTCAGCTTACATGCCCAGAGACCCTAGACTGAGTCACAAAAGTGAGGGGAAAAACCTGGTTTATATGACTCTGGAGAAATTTCTATACTTAGAATGCTATATCCTGTTCTAGACACCCTATTGACCAAAAAAATAAGGAAGGGACCTGAAATTCACTTGTGGATGAAAAAGCAAAATAAATAACCATATAAATGTCTAAGGGTGTAAAAGCATATAGAAAGTGAAGAAGGTGATGCCTGTGTTTATGCTGACAAAATAGAAGGGGAAGGGTGAAAAGACCTAAGCATCAAACCCACTCCAGAGTCAAGGGAAGAGAAACATAGAGCCTGAAAATTGATCGCTAATTTACCCTTTTCCCCCAGCCTTGACATTTCCCGCTTTCTTCCTCCTAAAACAGGAAAAGGGGTAGATTTTATGCCTTTAATTTTCCCTAAGTTTTGCCAGATAGAGGTAAAAGCATAAAGTCAGTGGGCTGAAATTCAGGGCCACTGGGGGAATGAAAGTAGAATACTAAACCTGGGTAAGTGCATCATCCTGTCTGGGAAGAATGAACAGGGTATATGAGAAATAAACATTTTAATAAGTGACTAATCTGGAATAATCATGGTGATGTCTGTGTCTATGAGGAAAATATTTGAATCTAAGAACTTGTAGTAAAAGAAAGTTTTCTTTTCATCCTTTGGGTTATATAACCAAATTATGGTCTAATAGTCCTAGGAAGACCTGTTTAATAATTACTTACCATAACGTTATAGGTAACTTAAATACACGCTAATTGCAAATTGGACCTTATAGTGTTGAGTAGGATTCTTCTTGGTCAGACATTTTAATTTACATTCATTTATCAAACACTTTCTTTGTATCTAAAGTAAAGGTGAACTCCAGCCTAGCTCAGCTCAAAAGTTTCATATTATGAATTAGTGAAGTTCACATTAATAAGGTTGTGCATAGTAAATTCAAATATGAATCCTGAAACATTTACTCTATCAAGGATGTGAGAATCCCATTAATATCTAAGATTTGAAAACTTAGCAACAATTCTGGATAGGCCAGATCATAAATGAGACAGTCTAACATTTTGCCAACTAAAACTTTGTATTTTTGCTCAGAGGGCAAAAAGATACTTCCTCTTGCTCTGAGAGGTTACCTCTACTGATTTGCACTTATTGATAATCATGTCAGAAAAGCTGATGCCAATTCCATTTTTCCTCCCAAAGTCACCCTATTAAAAGAAAAAAGTCCTATTAAAACTTAATCAACAAAAGCAGGTGTTACAGGGAGGGGAGGTCTACTGAAAGCTGCCAGTGAATCCAAATACCCTCTCTTTTCCAGGCACACAATAAAGTTAATCTGTAAGGGTATATGAAATCTTTCCAGTCGACAATCACTTTAGAATATGCATTGTGTTACTGGAAGCAGCACAGAAATATTCGCTTTTGGCTCAGTTCAGTTCTTAGTCACCTCTGTAGCTGCCTCCTGCTGGTTTGAAGGTCTTGATAGTTTCTGGCAGGACAGTGATATCACTTTCCAGTTAGTTATTATATTGCTGCTTAGCAAGTCTGGTAGTTGCAGAGGTGGTTTATGCTGCATAATGTTCCAAGAAAACCCAATCTGTGAACCAGATTAAGGCCAAATCTAGTCTTGGATATCATGCTATGGGGTGGGAATGAAAGGAGGATGGCAGGGACACTGGCTGGCAGAAAAGCTGGAACTTGATGAAATAGTAGAAGAATGACTACATGTGTGTATTATTTTGTTCCCCTTAAAATGGGGTGTGGAGAGTAATTGGGGGGTGGGTATAGGAAAATATTTCATTGCCTTGGCATATGTTTCTGTTTAGTGATGTAAATCATAATAAAATTTGGATCATGTCAATCATCAAATGAAGGAGGTAGTCATATTTTTTAACAAGAACAGCTTGTCAGGAGTGATGCCAGCAAGGTGATAGAATAGGAATTTTCTACTGTCATCTCCCTGCAGCAGCACTGATTTTGACAACCACCCATGGACAAGAATACTTTTGTGGGAGTCTGGGAGTCCAGTGGAAAAGTCCCAGCTCACTGTTGGTGTAAAAAAATCAAAGAATAGATTCACTGAAGAGGTTAAGCAGAATAGTTTCACTTTACTCCCATTACCTCCCCTGTAAAGCAGCACAGTTCAGTCCCAAGTGAGACCCTATTGCCCTGCACGTCCTCTTGTGGGGAAAGCAAAAGTGTAGTGAGTGAGTACTCAGCTCTCCCAGCTGTGAAGAATGCTGCCCAAGAAGCCCACCTCTTTCTCGACGCACTCAGAATACTGAGGGGATCAGCATGGCTGAGTGGCTGGAAGAGACAGAGTAGGAATGGCAGGCGGGGTCTGGGGCAAATTTCACAGCACTAGGGCTCAAAATTCAACAAAGGGGCATGTGTCATACTACTTTCTTAGATTCTATCAGGAGGTTTGCCCATGAGCTTATTTCAATACCTCACCTGTGGACACACTCAACTCCATGGGTGCCCCCATGCTTTGCACAACTTGTCCCCTGCTGCTCCTGTGGCTGGTTCCCATGCACACTTCCTGGGTGGTGAGTGCGAGCCTTTATAGATGGCTTGCAGGCATATGCAGTCAGTTGGCTTAACCTTATAGGATTGGGACATGGTACACAAGTCTGAGCATGTCAGAGCACTACCATAGGGAAAATAAAAGAAAGGCTCTCAGCACACAGCCTGGCTTTGTAGGATTGAGAGAAGGTATACAATCTTAAGAATTACCCACCAAGAGGAAAGATGAAGGGGGAGGGGGTTCATGTATGGGAAAGGTCTGAGAGAGTCTCAGAATCTCTATAGCTGGGCTAACTGGTGAAAATGTTCCTGTCCCACAACCACTCAGTAAATACTAGAGGAAGTGACTGCTTCAAATGTGAAAACAGCAAAGCAAGACTTCAAGAAACATGAAAGAAAAACAAAAACAACAAGGAAACATGACACTAGCAAAAGAACATAGTAATTTCTCAGTAATCAACCACAAATATAGGTCTGTAAACGGCCTGACAAATAATTAAAAAATAATTGTTTTAAGGAGGCTCATTGAGCTATAAGAAAACACACATATATATAAAATTCAGTATTATCAGGAAAACAATATTTGAACAAAACTAAAAGTTCCAAAACAGAAATAAATCATAAAAAAGCCAAATTCTGAAGCTGAAGAGTACCATGAATGAAATGAAAAATGCAATAGAGGGCTTCACAGCATATTTGATCAAGCAAAATATCTATAAACTCAAAGACAGAGATTTGAAATTATCTAGTCAGAGAAGAAAAAAATGAAAAAAGCTTATGGGATATATGGGACACCATCAAGAGAAATAATATATGCATTATGGGAGTCTTGGAGGAGATAGGGAGGGAGGGAGAGGGGCAGAGGCAGAAATCTTATTTTAAAAAATAATGGCTAAAATCTTCTCATATCTTGGTAGAGCTATGGACACCCAAGTACATGAGGCTCAAAGATCCTTAAACTGTTTCAACACAAAGAGAACTTTACCAAGACACATTGTAATCATTATCAAAAATCAAAGATAAAAAGAATTTTGAAAACACCAAGAAAAAAGAGACTTACTACATATAAGTGAACTCCCATAAGACTATCAGTGGATTATCGGCAGAAATCCTGTGGGCCAGAAAGAAGTGGGAAGATATATTCAAAGTGTTGAAAGAAAAAATTGTCAATCAACAAGACTTTGCCCAGAAAAGCTGTTGTTTGTAAAGGAAGAAGAAAGAAAGATTTTGCAGACAAACAAAAGCTGAGAGAGTTCATCACCACTGGAATTGCCTTACCAAAAATGTTAAAGGAGAATTCCTCAAGCTGAAATGAAAGGACACTAATTAGTAACATGAAAACATACCAACGTATAAAACTCCCTGGTGAAAGTAAATATATAGTCAAATTCAGAATACTACTGTAATGGTGATGTGTAAATTACTTTTAGCTCTAGTATAAAGGTAAAAAGATATAAGAAACTTAGTTTAGCAGGATACAAAATTCTAGGCTGGCCATTATTCTGTTTAAGAAGACTGAAGATGGGGCCCCAGTCCCTCTGGTTTATAAGGTCTCAGTTGAGAAGTCTGCAGTTATCCTCATGGGATTTCCTTTGTAAGTTACCTGATGCTTTTTGATGCATTTGCCTTATGGCTCATAGGAGTTCCTCCTTCGTATTAACTTTGGCTATCTATTCTGATGACTATGTGTCGCAGTCATTGCTTCTTTGCAATAAATCTCCCAGGTGTTCGTTGAGCTTCTTGTACCTGGGTATCTAAAATTCTAGCAAGACCAGGTAAGTTTTCCTCAATTATTTCCTCAAATAGATTGTATGACCCTTGTGTGTTTTCTTCACCCTCAGCGATGCCTATAATTTTTATGTTTGGCTGCTTTACATAATCCCATATTTCTTGTAGGGTTTGTTCCTTTCTCTTAATTCTTTGTTCTTTATCTTTGACTGATTTGTTTATAATAGTTCAAAGGTATAGTCTTCAAGCTCTGAGATTTTTTTCTTCTGCCTGGTCTAGTCTATTCTTAAGACTTTCCATTGTGTTTTGTATTTCCTTGAATGAATATTTTATTCCCAGAAGTTCTATTTGAATTTTGATAATTCAGTTTCTTTACTGAGTTTTTCATTTACTTCCTGAATTTTTTTTTGTTTCTTTGTATTTATTTTCCATTTTCTCTTGTATTTTGTTGAGCTTATTCATAATTCATATTTGGAATTCTTTATCTGTCATTTCAATATTATGATTTTGGTTGTTTTCCATTGCTAGAGAGCTGGTGTTCCCTTTGAGGGGTGATGTTTTGCTTTGATTCTTTATACTTCCTGGAGTTCTTTTGCTGATTCATTCTTATCTGGGGCAGCTGTTGCTTTTATTTTTGGATTTTCTTTTCTTTAGATAGGGCTTTTTCCCTCTTGGACCATTCATACAGGTGTTTTTGTAGCATATAGTTGGGTAAGAACCTTTAGCTTTGTATATGGGTGCTTTGATGGCAGTCTAGGTTCTGGATGGATGCCTTGGTTGTGGAGATCCTTGGTGTGATGTTTTTCTCAGTTGTTAGTTGTTTTGTAGGCTGTAGGAGTGGTACCTATGTGAGTGGGCAAATTTCCTGCCTCTCTTTGATGAGGGAGGATGGAGGTCTTTGAAATCCGTTCTGTTTCCCCAGCCCTGTCATCTTCCTAACAGTGCGAGTTGTAATGGCATACCCAGTTTAGTCTCTGAGATAGTAGGTAGTGTTTGTGGGTGAGAATCAACCACACCCTGAGGCAGTAAATGCTATAAAGGGATGTGCAAATTGACCTCCCTTTTAGTAGGTGGTGCTTGATGGAAGGAGCAAGCTGCAGTATTGTTTTGGGGTCCTGTGACTGCCATAGTTTCTCAGGAGAGACACTCAAATGCTCCAGGTGGTAGGTGGGGTCTTGGAACTTCGGATGAGTCCTTATTCTTTGCCACAGGTGAGGCAGGTGGAGGAGTGTGGCTGGGTGGGGCTCGGTTGGGTGAGCTTGCCCTTAGCCTCCACATAAGCTTGCAAGGTATCTGTTTCAGCAGGAGTTGAAGGTCTGCTCCCAGCTTCTGGACAAAGCTGCAGGGAGGAGCTGAAATGGCCTCACTCAATCAGAAAGTCTGCTTGTGGAAGCAGGGCCATCTGAGATTCACAATTTGGTACTCTTCTCCACCCTCTCCACCCTTCCCTGTTTCACAGGTTCCCCCAGTGTGCCAGTAGGCAGGAGCTCAAGCCAGCCGAGTTCCCTCATGACTGTTAAGTGGGCCAGAAGGTTCCTTGCCCAGGATCCCAGCCTGACCTGAGAACACAGCCCTTCTGTGGGGGTTGGGGTTCTCCATGAGCACAGTGCAGCTAGGACTCACACTGCACTCTCCCCCCTGAGCTGCCCCTGTGGGCTCCCTTGTCTTCCAAGACTAATTCACAAATCTCCCCTCCTTGCCCTTGAGCAACATGATTGAGATCTGGGTTATGGGATATTGCCTGTGGGCCCGTCCCCAGCTCCATAAGGATCAATCTCTGACCATGCCAGGGAAAAGTATGCTGATTCTGAGTTGTCCACAGGGTGTCTAAGCAGGTTCAATGTGCCTCTGCATCAGGGTGTGCCCCACTTTGATAGAGTCACCAGACTGGCAGCACCAGGGAGGGCCAGCAGGCAGGGAGCTCACAGTCTGAGCACCCTTCAGTCTGCTGCAGGAACCTAAGAGGAAAGGTCTGAGCCCCACTCTGTGTAAGCCTGTCTGTGATGGGTCAGTTGTCTCTCTCATGAGCCACGGATGGGGGAGGGGAAGGGGAGAAAAACAGTCTGAATGGAGGAAAGGGAGCACTCCAGTTATGTCTGTCCCTCATTCCAGGAGGCTGCCTACCCAGAATGTCTAGGTACTGTAGTTACACAGGTCATCCGAGACCCACTGGACCCTCCTGGCTCCTGCAGTCTGGGAAGGAGTTGGGAAATGTCTGTGTTGGAGTGAGCAAGATGAAACCTGAGGAGTTCAAGCCCCCTGGGGGGAGGACAAAGGCACATGGTGGGTAGAGAATCTATATGGCACCTGCCATCCAGGCTCGGGTCTGTGGTGATGAGAGGCAGCCCAGGGGCCTGGGAGCCTGGTGCCCTGTCCACAGAAGCTCCAGCTCACTGGTGGCAGCAGCTTCTCGGCACATGTGGGCAGAAGATTTCTCTAGCATCTCAGGAATCCACCAATTTTCAGAGATGCGAGGGAGAGAAACAAACTACTCCACCTACCGTTCTCACTGGACACCAAGCCTCTCGGGGGTTCATCTCTGCCAATATTTTGCAACTTCTTCCCATGGAGTCTCCTGAAAGTTCTGGCACCCTTCCCTCAGTTCCGCACCTGATCTCTGTTCATTTTTTCTCTTTCATCTGAAACTTCTCCTCCTTACTGAGACACTCTGGCAGCTGGAGTCTCTGGTCAGCCATCTTGCACCTCCACCTGTTGTTTGATTTTAACATTCCTACTTGCCCCTGTCTCTTAATTGTACTCTGTGAACTGCCATTGGCCCAACTGTATTTCCATAAACAGTTCTGAACCTGAGGACTCAATAATGCTTAATTTTCTTTGGAGAATATTAATGGCTTTTTGAGATTTCACCTTCATCATACAGTGTACTTCACTATATCTTACTCATATTTTGGCAGCTGAGAGGAACTCAAAATATTTAATATTTGGGGGGTCTAAATTTATAAAAATGTTCAATAAAATAAGTAATTAAAGTAGTGTGGGTTGTGGACTTTTGTACCGATTAGCATGAACATTTGTAAAGCTTAAAAGTAGTACTACAGAATGTTTCAAGTTTACGTGTCTTTATTATATATTCAAAGCTATCTAAATCAGTTCTTAGGGTTTTAATTGTAATTGCAAAATGAAAATTCCATAAAATTTTTTGAGCAATCTTGTATAATCTTTAGCAGCTATAACTTTAATTTTTTTAGGAGTTTTGCTTAAAATTCCTTTGCTATATTTTCTAATTCATAAGCATCATTGAGAGGCTTTGCTATGAAAAAATATGTATATTGCAAAGATATTAGGGATTTATGCTAAATTAGTCTTTATTGATTTTCAGGTTTTAGAATTTCTATTGCATTCATAATATGGTATTTTGTATTTTTTTCTTCTTTTTTTGAAAGGAACAGTGAGGTGATGGCAAAGTGATAAGTTGCATTTCTTATTTTTGTCTTTCTTCAAATGTTATTCTCTCATGAACTAGAGTGAACCTATCTCCACCACATAGTTAGCATACTGATACATTGTACATTCCCAATACTCCTTTATTAAAAGTGAGAGAAAATAAACATATCAAATGTCAAATAGCTTATAAAAATTCTGTGAAAATCTAGGAACGAAAATTGTATGTTTGGATTCCTGTTTATCGTATCTCTCTTTATGAGGATGATGCTAGCTATCCAATAGGATTTTCCCATAACAATAAATAAAACCACACAAAAATAACATAGTAAAACTGAGACATTTTAATGTAATTTATACTAAAACTATAATAAAAAAGAAGTTGTTTACACTTATGGGACAATCCAGGGAAGGGAGAAATACTGGGCTGAACACCAGTTGATATGAGAAGGCTGTAGGGTTTTGGTGGTTCTGAGTCTGCACCAACATATGATGTGTCTGCAGTGCTGTTACAAATGCCAGATTAGGCAGATTTAATGGAGGGTTTGGGGGGTTATAGAGACCTGGTGGGCTGTGCTCATTAGAAAACATCTCTAAAAGAAGTAAGAAAAAATAAGAACGTGTCCAGAAAAGAGCTAGAATGATAACTGTTGTAGTAATCCTTCATTCAGTAATAATAACTAGCATTTATGGACTATTTACTATATCAGAGACATGGTGCTAAGCCTATTATGTTATCCTACTTACTGTTGTTTAATCATCACAATAATCTATATGTATGGGACATCTACTTTATTTTATAGCCTGTACCAGAGATTGAGGATTCAAAAAATTCAAGTCGCTTGATTTAGAGACAGTTCATAGAGGAACCCACTAAGAGAAGTGGGCTGATTGCCCAGAGACAAAATGATTGAGCGTCTAGCTGATGGCTGTGATAGAGTCTAAAGGGTTGTCATGGTTGTGCCGAGGGGAGTGGTCATTTAGGTGTGGAGGAAGAGGGGATAAGTGCATGAAAATGATGGGGAAGCAGGTATCAGTCACTTTAGTGAAATCCATATAGTTAGCTAACGCCTGTGTTCTATGACTCAGAACACATAGTATGTTTTCTGGAGGGTGTGAAAATTGGACCAAGAAGTGTCATGGGAAGCCAGCAGAGGTAGAGATTTGTTTTGTACTGGAGGTACCTGACAAAAATGTGGCATTTGGGTTGACCTTAAGGCGGTGAGGATTGATGGATGCAGCTGAAATTGGGAACAGTGCAGTGTCTGATGGTGTCTGGCACAGAGGCATGTGGATAGGAAATCACAGGACATTTTGGTGCAACAGTGAGTATTTTTGTTTGGCTGCAGTGCAGATTATATAATGGGAAATAATGGGAGAGAGAGCTGAACAGCTAGGCGCAGTCTTGATCATGAGGTCTTGGAAGACCACAGCAGGCAGTTCAAACTCTTAATTTTGTGAGATTGGGGAATCATCGAAGGCTTATGATGAGAAAGATGGTTTTAAGGAGATGATTTTTAACAGCTAACTTTTGCTGTCTGATAAGATGGTGCACCTTCTGTCACTAAAAATGTGGCAGGTTAGATGAGAATTTGGGAAGAATGCTATATAGAAGAAAGCATGCCAGGAGTGGGACATTTTAAAATCCGTGGTCACTTGCATGGCTCAGACCATGGTGTTATCTTCACGGTGACTCCACTTTTTAGAATGTACCTGGCCCGAAGTGAGCACTTGGTGGACATTGGTGAAGGATGTGGAGGAAGGGTAGAACTTTAAGTTCCATTCCAGGTCTAAAGTTGTTTGATATAATTCTAGGAGGTAAGATAAGTTCTAAAAAAAAGATTTCATATAAAGATCTGTTTCTTACTGGAGACACGGTGGTGTGCACCTGTAGTCCCAACTACTCCAGAGGCCGAGGCGGGAGGATCGCTTGAGTCCAGGAGTTCTGGGCTATAGTGCGCTATGCCATTCAGGCCCCCTCACTAAGTTTGACAATATGGTGATGTCCTGGGTGTGGGGGACCACCAGGTTGCCTAAGGAGGAGTGAAAGGCCCAGGTCAGAAACGGAGCAGGTCAAAACTCCGGTGCTGATCTGTGGTGGGATTGCACCTATGAATAGCCACTGCAGTCCAGCCTGGGCAACATAGCAAGACCCCGTCTCTCTTTTTTTTTTTTTGAGATAGAGTCTCACTTTGTCGTCCAGGCTAGAGTGAGTGCCATGGCATCAGCCTAGCTCACGGCAACCTCAAACTCTTGGGCTCAAGCAATCCACCTGCCTCAGCCTCCCAAATAGCTGGGACTACAGGCATGCGCCACCAAGCCCGGCTAATTTTTTCTATATATATTAGTTGGCCAATTAATTTCTTTCTATTTATAGTAGAGACGGGGTCTTGCTGTTGCTCAGGCTGGTTTTGAACTCCTGACCTCGAGCAATCCGCCCGCCTCGGCCTCCCAGAGTGCTAGGATTACAGGCGTGAGCCACTGCGTCCGGCCAACCCCGTCTCTTAAAAAAAAAAAAATCTGTTTCTTTAGCAAAAAGATAAAGGTTGTAGGATTTTCACTCTAATAAAGTATAAAAAACTTTTTAAAAAGAGAAAGGGTTAAACAACAATTAGATTCAATTGTGGCTTTTCTCACAAACCTTCCTTTTTTTCCTGTTTGTTACTGTTTTTCTCCTATGTCTTTTATGATAACTGAAAGGAAATAATGATGAATTCAAAATTGATGTCTTACTGGTTAGTGTTCATGTTTTAAATATAGTTACTGAAATATAATTGTTGAAAATTTCTGAACAGAAGATAAATACCAGCTTACAGCTATGCCAAACAAAACTGAATCCTTGAAGGATTTCAAGCTATGTTCCCTTAGTGTCTTTATAAATTTCATACTGCTTAGACCAAGACTTGCTTAGCTTTTTGATAGTATGTAGATCCGCTCAGAAAAATTTGCCAATACACATGTACCTAGTCTTTGAATGAAATTATAGGCAGATTTACAAGCCCTACAAAGAATCCATAGTCCCCCCCTTCTCAGTAAGAAACTCTGACTGATTTAACAGTTAAAGAAATCTCACTTCAATACCTTTGAAATAGGGACAAGAAAAGATATGCTCTGTATATATCTTTGAAACATTGTTTTTTTGGGTGGAACATATAAATAAATGCCTTTAGAGGTAAAA
The DNA here is from genome assembly GCA_008750895.1 of Mirza zaza. Taxonomy (NCBI): domain Eukaryota; kingdom Metazoa; phylum Chordata; class Mammalia; order Primates; family Cheirogaleidae; genus Mirza; species Mirza zaza. Next base: position 13,025 of record VSMD01065369.1, read on the forward strand.
GTTATATGGAAGCCAAGAAAATATTAAAGAAATCCAGAAATGCTGCTGAATCCACACATATTTCTCAAAGGTCCTATAAACATTACAACACATTTATCAAGGAACATCTGAAGGTGCCAAGATACTTCCAGTAATAAGCATGATCATATGATGAAAATGTGTTTGCATAGCCTTTGGGAGGTGGGGAAGAGAGCAAGTAAAGAGTAAGCTGCATTTGTGGTTCTCTCCTGTAGTTGTGAAATGGACTTGTATTGAACAATAAGTTAGAAGAAATCAATCTCTCCAAAGACGTGTCTGCTAAGACCTCAGGAGTATTATTTTTAACCTGTATATAAGGATGGCGTTCACCCCCTAAAAGTTAGTGCTTTGTAGAGAAAGGAGACGCACGTACGTATTGAACGTGGGGTTCTCCACTTCACCACGCCAACCTCCCTGCGCATTCTCTCATTTGGAGGAGAAGAGGAATTGGTGGAAAACAAAATGAACTCCAAATGGTTTAAATAAGAAACTCTAACAAGGGGCTGTTTATAGTAGAAAGGGTTAGGTGAGCACGCAAGTGGATATTAATAGATGATGAGGCACAAAGGCTGGCAGCAGCTGGAAGCCGTTCTCGCCCGAGGGCTAAAGGGGCCAGGGGAGGACAAGGATTGAGAGAGCCCAGTGAGAAGGGAAGCGGTGGTGAGACACGGCTCTGTGGACTTGGAGTCACGCAGCCCTGCGCCTGCTGCCAGACAGCTTCCTGGGCACCAAGCAGGGCAGAGCCAGAGGCAGAAGCCTGGGGCAAATGGAACATAACCAGATTCCATTTTTCAGCTCTTGGACTTCTCTGACAAGACCCAAGATCTTATTAGTTGCCACCCTGATGAAACTATTTAACTGTTTGTGATGAAGGCACTGTCCTTCAAGGTTTTTATTTACTTACATTATTAATAGGTGGTTTAGTCACACTCTCAGAGTGATACATAAATATCGCTTTTCTAAATGTCTTTGCTTGGGAGACATTGGAACATTCTTTAAAGAAAGAGCACTATACCCTTACTACCAGGATGGCCCTTGTTTCCATTTATTTTAGAAACCGTTACTTAAGAAAAAGAGGGATGTTGCCATAAATGTTTGAAAGAATCCCGTGTGTGGTTAGTGGTGGCTGTAAACATATGGCCTTCACCAACTGTGTGAACTCGGTTCCAGCTTTGTCTGTCAGTGGAAGTTAACCCCACCATTATAGATTCTTGCCTAGTTTTCCTAGGGCATTCCGTATGCAGAGCCAAAGTATGTCAGTAAAATATTAAGAGTGATGGCACAGCAAGTAAAAAGAGATAAAGTTGAGAAACTGCATGGCAAAAAGCCTGTCACAGAATTGCGGATGAGAGAGAAGGAACTTTCCTAATTGAGAAAGCATTGTCGTCATTATTGTTAACATTTAAAGGTCTCAGTTTTTAAGGGACTTCTTGAAACATTGTACTTGGAAGAAAAGTTTTGACTTAAATACGTTTTGTTTTAAAGTATAAGCATGTAATTTGAATAAGTTGATCTTCTCAGACTTTGCTGATGGTTGACCTTTTAAGGTATGAGTATGTTTTCCACATTAAAAATGTATATTTGTTCATGGTGGAAAATATAGAAGAGCTTGAAGCATAAAATAAAAATTATCTTTGACTTTATTACTTAGAACTAATCACTATTAATTTAGTTGTTTTCCTGTCTTCCTCTTAATATATGTGCATCCTTAAAATGAAATTACATTGTGTTCCTTTATTAATATTTTCAAATTGATTTCTATATGTTTTATACCGATTTTTATTTCCACCAAGGGTATGTTAAAGAGTTTATCTTTGTTGGCCTTATAACTTTAAAAACTTTTCCCAATTTTATAAATAAAAATGATTTGGTAAGATTGAAATTTATTCCTATTTATATATTTATTTTTTATGTAAAATATTTATATATAAATATATTTATATGTATTTATATATATTTATTTATATATTTATTATTATATATTATATAAAATATATTTATATATTTATTCATTTTTTCTGTTGGATTATTTATGTTATTTGTCCATTTCCCTATGGGATAATTATGGCTTTTTCTCCTGATTTTTAGGAGCTCTTTGTATAGAAAAAAATTTATTGAAAATTATCTTTCTTGTTAGGATAAGACTAACAGGTGATGTTTAATTTCTGTCACTTTTGATGAGAAACCACAGCCTTCTTGCTCTTAGAAGAAAAGCCAGTTTTAAAAGACTAAACTCTCAAATTTTATTATTTAATATATTTAAGCAGGACCTGTGCATAAGTGCTGATTTAGAAATTTTTAGGCCTGAAAGTAACTTTAGATACTTTTTATTAGGAGAAATGAAGGCCTGTTTTGAGATTATTTGACAATTTAAATTATATCCCCACCCCTACCCCTCAAAAGATATAAATCTCTTTGGATTGAGAGATTAAGACCGTTGGTTTCTACTTAGTGGAAACAGTTACCAAAAAGTTTTAGAAAAACAAATAATATACAATTGAGGCGAGGGACATGAATATTGTTGCCTGTGTACATGTGGCTTCATGAAGAAAACCTATTAACATCTGTGAAGCTATTCTGTAGAAGAAGGAAGTGAGAAGAAAGGATTGGCAGATAGGCATTTTTCAAATGATAATTTTCTTTAAGGGCATTTACCTAATATTAGGCTCTTTAAATTTTAGTGAAAATTACCAACTCTGAGATCATGAATAAGCTTGAAACACAGTCTTTCACATGCAGTCAATTGCACCTATAATTAGCTGCTCTTTAGTGTAACGTAGAAAAGTTTCTCACTAGATCTTACAACAAAGATGAAAAAAGGTGAAGAATTTTAATGCCAGTCTCAAGTTGGTAAATTATTTTTAGAACTGAATTCCTAAAAATTTTGCTCTTTCCTACATACACCCTTAATTGTGCCTCAGATGTCTTCAAAAGACAGAATTTCTGATTTTTGAACTCCTGCTCTTAGTAGGCAGACGTAAAGAGATCATGTATGTGGTATGATGTGGTCACGTCTTTATTTACGGGAATTTCCTAATGGAATGTGTGTGAACCCTTAAATGCGTGGTGGCTTATTCTGTAATGGCAACCAGCAGTTGTGTGTTAAAATTTTTCACAAAAAGTCCCAGCTGTTGTAAAAAGGAACAATCTGCTCTGGCCACAGATTACAGTGCTTTGGGTTTAGACCGCAAGCAGTACCTCTGGGACCTGTCATGTACGCTGTGGACATCAGTAGTCCTTGGAGAGAGAATGAAGATTAGTCACATCTGGCTCTTAGAAGTTCTTGCATAACTTGCTGTTATCTCAGTACAATTTCCTGGGGATGCTTTATCCTGGCACATGCCTTCACCCCTACTTTGGTGTCCCCTCCTTCATGAAAAGGACCACTGAGTATTGGCCTGGGATTCTGTTGCCATTCCAGAGGGCTGGTATTCAGTGTCCCCCTCCTCATCCTGGGTCCCTGCATTGTCGTTTGTCATGTGGGGTGGCTTGGCTTTGTTCCCACCATCACTAGAGTTGCCTAACTCGGGCTCATACTTAACATGACTGTCCTCCCTTGCAGTGACCTAGCGCCACCCATGTTCTCTGTAGGATTGTTACATACAAACTATTCTGAGGATTCCAGATTTCCTCCTGGCACTTGGTTTCCTTTCCTCCCCTTCCCAGAATCCTCTTCCTTATCGCTGGAATATAGAGCTCAGATGCCAAGAAGCTGCAGGGAAACTAATTGAGTTAGGCTTTGTGTTTTTAACTTTATTTTTCCACCCCTCTGAGTTCTGAAGCTAGATTTCTCCTGTGCTTTGGATTTTTTCCTGCCCTCCTCCTACCTGAGCAACAACTCTGAGATTATGCTCTGGGTTTAGTTTACACTGCATAAGATAAAGTGGTTTGTAAGATAAAGTAGTTTACCCTTTTCCAATTCTCACACTCCTTCAATACATCTGTTTTTGGTTATTTCATCTGGTATGCCTTGATTTTGCTTTCTGCTTTGTTTGCATTTCGTTGTTTTTCTCTGAGATTATTTCGAGGTTTTTGCTGAGTCCCTATAACTCTGTTTCTGATTAAATAAACAGCTTTGATAAGTCACAGTGAAATCTTAACACAGGCATGTGCACAATTTACCTCTTCTATTTCTTATGCCTTATTTCCGCCTGAAGTTGAAAGGGCAGTGGAGAGCCGTGATAATAGAATTGCATCCCTATATTTTGAGCTTTATTGTTGTTGATTAAGTTGGAAATGTTGGTATTCCATCATCAAAAGCTCTCCATTATTTTACAACTAGCTTTGGGTTTTTTCAAGCTGGTAGCTCTTTTTCTACCCAATTGATAAAGGGTCCATAGGTATGTGAATGTACCTCCTACCCTTTGTTTTTATTCAGCAAGAACCTGCCTAAAGTATTTATTACCACAGTGAGGAGGGCATCCGCTCTCTGATTGTTGCCAAAGAGGTGAGCTGAAAAATATTTTGAGGAACTGCCATACTTGCTTTCTTATGATTTGCTCACTTCACTGTGCCACTGTCATTTCAGGAATGCTCTTTCTCTGTTACATTTTAAATTTCATTCTGCCAAATGGAATTTTGATATAGGAAGTTGCCCCGAGGCTTCATCGTGTGCAGGCTGATGTGGACACCAAGGGGAACAGTAGTCTCATGAAAATTAGGGTTTGAATTTAAAGTACATTTGGTTTTGCACTGCTTGCTATTTCCCTTCTCTTTTAGTTGACTAGTAAGGAGATTAATTTTTTTCTATTTTAAAATAAAGGCCAATAAAGATGATTTTATGCCTTATCCTAAGTCTATATGCAATTGACCTTTGAGCATTGTGGGGGCCAGGGACGCTGACACCCTACCTCTCCCCAACCCCCTGCACCGTTTAAAATCTGAGTGTAACTTTTGACTCCCCCAAAACTGAACAGCTAATAGCCTGCTGTTGGCTGGAAGCCTTTCTGGTGACATAAACAGTCGATTAACATGTGTTTTGTGTGTTACCTGTATTATATACTGTATCTTTACAATAGAAGAAGCTAGAGAAAAGAAATGGTATTACGAAAATCATAACAAAGAGCAAATGTATTTACTATTCATTAAGTGGAAGTGGATTCTCATAAAGGTCTCCATCCTCCCTGTCTTCACACTGAGTAGGATGAGGAGGAGGAGGAAGGAGGAGGGATGGTCTTGCTGTCTCAGGGGTGGCAGAAGCAGAAGAAAATCGGCACGGAAGCTGACCTGCACAGTTTAAACCCCTTTTGTTCAAGGTTCATCTGTAGTTGGTTTACAGAAGTCCTGCAGTAGGTGGGCTTGTTCTTTTTCCATCCCAATTGTATCACCTGACATATTGTGGCTGCTCACTACCATTTTGCCTTAAATACATATACTCTGGCTCTTCTACCCCTCTCTTGAAATACACCCTGCCGTTTTATTCCAACTCGGTTTATTGGAATTCTTGTTGTCAAAGAACATTCCTTGAAAGAATCTGGAATCAACATTACTGGCTACAAAATAAGTATAGAGTGCATTGGCTTCTTGTCGTCCTATTCATTCTTTTGAAATCATTTAATGAGTCAATTCAGGTTTTCTTCATCTCTTGATAAAGTATATATTTTCATTTTTAAAATGCTTATTTGTTAGTTATTTGACCCATGTACAGTTTTCGTTCAAAAAGGAAATTCCATTTCCCAAGAGGCTGGGGAAAACTTGTGTGACAGTAAAACACGGGCCGTGGCCAGTCGGCTATGAGTTGAATTCACGTTTGCTGATTACCAAAGTGACTTGCCAGCCTAAAGGAAAAGTGATCAAAAATGACACACATGTCCTCAAATGGGGTTTGACATGGAATCTTGTCTTCGTGTGTAGTCATCAGTGCCTTTGTTTTGTGTCTTGTGATCATATTCAGGAAATGCCAGTGGGATGAACGCTGCCTTTTATCCAAAATTCCACACTTGTGGAGTGTGTAAAACGAGAGGAAATCCAGTTGTAGATCCGTCAGCAAGGGTCAGAGGCTGTTCTTCCCCTACTCAGAAGCAGATCACTGTATCAGACACATGGTGTTTACAGCCCACAGCTTTAAGGTTCTTGGAAACATTTTAGAGTTAGGTGAGCTATTTATCACGACTCACCAAAACACAGTAAAATAAAGTTGCTTATCGGGTGACTGTGATTTAAGAACCTTATAGTATTACTTTATATCAAAGAAGTTCAAATTTTAAGGAAGTATAGCACTAATCTGACCATATTCTTCCTTTTATTTTTCTCAAAAAAACCCATACTCCAGAGGTTCAGTGACTTTTCTAAGGTGACAGTGCTCATTTCCAGCTAATCTGGAATTGACTGTGACGTCCGCATACTCTCACTGCATCATGAGGGAAATCAGTAGCACATTGCAGAATCAAATCATGAAAAGTTAACGTGCTCTTTGTGATATACACAAGCTTTTTCTAGCCCTTCCAAATCCGCTAGTGCCCTTGAGATGTCTGGGGCTTTTTCTCGATGTGTATTGACTCTTTGAGAAAATTGTAATCCTAGGGCCACATTCTTTCTTGTGTAAAAAAATTTGGCCATTGCTACTTTGGAACTGCTTGCTGGCTGTTGATACATTCCCAGGGGTTGCAGGAATTTCAGGGGAAGTTGGAGCTGCTCCCCTGTTTGTCCACTGACCACTCCTGACAGAACCAAACCCTAGCTAATGTCCCTCTGGATTATATTGTTTCAGAGGCTAAAGCTCTTTAGGAAGAAATTACACTTGAAACAAAAGTGAAAAGTAAATTCTGTCCAGTGGTCTCTTCTTTATGGCTTTAAGATCAGTTTGACAGTTTTGTTTGTATGCATAGAATGTGCCAAAGCTGTCCTGATTTCAAGCCATGGTATGAAACTTTTCCCCATAAACAAAAGTGTGACTCTGATATGATGACTTTTATTTTGAGGTGTTGTCAGTGGGAGGCAAGGAGCTAGTCAAACCAGGGGATTTTCTGTTGTTTTCTTTTTCTAAAAGAACATGCTGAAAGTGAAAGACTTACTGTGAATTTTGGGGGTCGACTCTTTGACTCAGCAGTACTCAACCACGGAGGCAGGAAAGTAGCTACCAACAGATTGTTGGTGAAATGTTGGCTTAAATTCATCCTGTGTCAATAGCATGTTACTTTCTGTAGCATAATAAAAGCAAATGGCTGATGTATTTTCTATAGGTTTTTCTGTGGGATAGGAATGAAGGGAGAAGGAGATTTAGGCTTGAGGAGAGAGGGAAGAGGCAGTAAAAAATATTCACTAATGTTTCCAGGGTTGGGAATGTTCCCAAGGATAGGAAACCAAAGAGTAGAAACCAGAGCACCAAGAGATAATCTTTTAAAACCATAACTACATTTAAGTTCATAAAAACATTCCAACTCTTTTAAATGTTTATTTTTATTGAAAGTATCTTTTTTAGCAGATGTTCATATGAAAATAATTATTGCCTTATCAAGACTTTATGAAAGGTTTAGCATTTTTAAAAAAGGACACATTTTCCTTACTGTTTTGCACCATGCACATATAAAATACCCCTTTCACACACATGGTCATAAAGTGGTATAAAGGACATTGGAAACGAAGAGTGGGGGAGGGAGTGAGAGATAGGGAGTGAGAGATAACAACTTACCTATCAGGTACAATGTACACTATCCTGGTGACGGGCACACTAAAAGCCCTGACTTTGGCATTATGCAAACCATCCATGTAACAAGAACACTTGTACTTCCTAATATTTTGAAATAAAAATTATAAAGGATAAATAAATAAAATCCCCCATTCCCATGCATGTCTGTTGCATCTTCATATCACTTAGTGAAGGTTGGATTACCATCTGGTCATCTCCTCTTCCATAGCATGACACCAGAGAGATGTGAGCAGATGGATGGGATGGGAATCTCAAAACAAAAAGTCTGGATGAGTATCTGACAGTTTTCTGTATTTTTATAGAGGTATGAAGGTCAGAATGTTGGAGTTAGAACTATTTGGGGAAGTGCAGGATGTGTAGGGTCACCTTGGATGTAAGGTTTAGACTCTTCTTATTGAATTCCATCTCCTCCCTCTGTATTTAGCCATTTCCTAAAATATGGAGCCATGCAGCGACAGTCTACTGCATATCTACCATTTATTTGGTACTATTTCAGTTACAAAACCAAATAAAAAGAGATTCCTGTGTTGAGAGAGCTTGAAGGTTGGTTATAAAGTAAGGAACATTATTTTCAGAGTAAATGTCTCAAAACCTTCATGCCTAAATTGGAATTGTTCCTCAAAGCAATTAATTTTGAGAGGGGGAAATCTATATGCTTATTCCCTATTTCCTTACCATCTTTTAACACTCTTTACAGTGGACCCTTTCCTCACTTTTTTGTTTAATAGTGTGGTTTGAAACTTTGACTTTTATTTTCTCTGTCGAGCATTTCCCGAATGAATGTGAATGAAAGCTTAATTTCTTGTGGTATTATACAGATGCATTTGAGTTGTAAACTGTGCTAGTCATTGAAAGCAGAGAACTGTATTCCAGGAATTGGAATGAGTAAGTTAAGTTCAACTTGGAGTAAGAGCCCACATCTTGTGTGTATCTTCTAAGCAAGGGTAAAAGAGGGGACGAGAAGTACAATGCTATTATCCACGTTAGCAGTCTAAACCAGAATTATGTCATGTTTGTTTCTCTGAGTCTTTATTAAACTGGACTATTTAAAAACCCACTTTTCAAAACACTAATTCAGGTCCTAGAGACAGATGTTATGTAGTGGTGACTGTAGTTGATAATTTATAGTTTTAGTCACTAGATGGTGCCCTTTCCCTTTAAAGATTTTTCTATTGAGGCTTCTGTTTTTTGTTTTGCTTCTTGTGAGGTTGATGCAAATATGGTGGAAAATCAGATTCTTTGTTAAATTGGATCTGAAGTGTCCTGTCCTGTACAGATGCATAGGAATTTTAATGTGGCTATCCAGCCTAAAGTAATAGGTTTGCAGATTATCATGCTACTCAATACTTACTGTTAATTTATGTTGTGAGAAAAATACATTTTTATCGTATAAAAGCATTTTGTATCATATGTATTTGGCAAATAGATAAGCGACTACAATTAAAATATTTGTGTGGTTTAATCTGCTGTTGCCTATGCTTGATTTAAGAATCACTTGGAAAACCAATGCCCATTACCAGGTCCTCAAGGCCTGGGAACCTGTTGTTTAGCAGGCGTATTTTGAGAAACACTGGGTTCTGGTCACCCACAGTAGTAGTGAGCATTTTCAGTACAGGGTCAACATCAGTGCCAGCCAACAGCAACCCAAACCAGAGTTAAGGATAGTTGAGACTGAAATTTTGAAGGTACACAGCTCTTTGTGTAAATGTTGCTTAGAAGAGATATAATGGACGTAGTAAGAATTACTGAAGAAAATGCTGTTTACATAAGCGTGGTGGCAGTTGGCTAGAGTATCACAGAGAAAAGGTGGTCCTGGTCCTCATTAGGGAACAAACAATGGGAATAAGAGATACCGGATCACTGGGTTCTCTCTCAACTTGTGAGGGTCAGACACCCCCTGTGCCCTGCTCTTGGGCCCTCACTTTATAATAGCTGACACTTAAAACATTTTAGAAAGTTTCAACCAATCTTAAGGCCTTTGGTCTTCCCAATGTCCTTGTGACAGGTTAGGTGTGGGAGGAGGGATTAAAAAACAGGATAAGAAGATGTGCCTGAGGCCAAGAGCAGCCAGCGCAGGGCAGGGGTGGAAGTGACAGAGCTGACTCAAATAAGCACAGCTGCTGGATGTTCCCCAGGGGCCAGAGGCAACCTGAACTCTGAAGCTCTGTGGTGCACCGTTGTAAACTATGACTTCATCACCTTAGTCCTAACAGTGGGTAGCTTTAACAAAATGGTTTAGTTCTTTCTTTTCTTCCTCCTCTTTTTTTTTTTTTTGTGGTGGGGAAGGAATTGCCCAGTTGCACCTTTAGAATATGATCTCAGCGTGACATTGATATTCACCTGGGCTGCGGATTGGGGGTGGGGAGATCACAATATTGGGAAGTAGGAGGTCTGTCCAGAAAGTATCCAGCTATGTACTATATTCTCATTATATTAACAACGGCTGGATACCTCTGGACAGACTTCATATGTGTGGTTTAGATAAAATTCCCACCTTGTATTTCTGATTCCTTATCCTAGAGAATGCGTGCTTTAGAAAAGTTGAATGATTCAGGCAGAACTACTAGTTAATTGTGAAAGGTGCTCAGTAAACATTTGCTAACTCTGTCAACTGACTCGATGCATAGTACAGGAGATAAAGGACTTAGCTGAGAAGTCAGTATGTGGTAGGCACTCAGTAAGGTTGGGATTATTGATGGTTGTGATGATCATAATAAATTTTCTCTGTGTTATTCAGCTTTGTCAGTAAAGCTAATGTATATAGGACTTTCACCTTATCCCAGAATGGTCTTGGTCTGTGTCAGGCTGACCTGTAAGGAAATAGAACACTTAGATTGCTGGAGTGACTTAAAAACTTGATTAAAGAAAGAACTGAAGAGGCACGTCTCTAGGCCTTTGGCTCTGATGTCTCTCCCTCTACCTGGAAGATTCCAGCTCAGCCAAATGTCTCACTTCCTCTAAGCCTTCACTCAATTCTCACTTTCTTAATGAAACCTCCTGCCCCTCCCTACTTTCTGATAGCTGGTACTTCTCATCCTTTTGTCGTGCTCTCCTTTTTCTGTTTTCCATAACATTTATGTTCTAATATATTAGATAATTTGATTGTTTTTTCTTTTGTCTCCCTGCACAAGACTGCAAACTTTATATGGCCAGGGGTCTTTTTCCTTCATTGATGGATCTATCCCCCAGCCCCTGGAACAGTGCCTGTGCATAGTAGAAGTACAAAAAATATTTGTCAAAGAATTAATGCTTTCCTATGTAAAATTCAGTGGCAGTAATAAACAATAGACAGCATGTATTCGTCACTCAATACTAACTCTGGATAAGTATTAAATATTTCTGAATGAAAATTAAATTTTTTTTTCCTATTAACCCTGATCTATAAGGATATTTTCTAAATTATTACATAGTTTAAAGTATGGCTTCATAGTAGGAAAATACTGGATTATAATGACCAAGCTTCTGAGTGGTTTTCTGGGAAGTTACCAGACCGCTCAGTGCCTTAGTTTCTTCTGTAAACAACCTCACAAAACAGCACTGTGTGGATTAAATGAGTTAATGCATTTAAACCTTTAGAACAGGGCCTGGAATGTAACAAGCTAAATTAGTAAGCTCAGTTTATAGACTCCTCACTTGTTCAAAAATAATTGAGATATATTTATTTTGCAATTATCATATGAAATACTTATTTTGCAAAAAAAATTTAAAGTGAAATGATTTAGCAAATTTTCAGAAGGAAGAAAGCCACAGATAATGTGCAATTTGGGTATTTTCTGTATTCCTGTTTTTATTACAGTCATAGCATACCTAGAATAAAACAAATATTGAATTTATTTTGGAATCTCTTAGGTCCTAACTCAATTATAAAACAGTTTGGGGGTTTCACATGAGCCTTTTGTTTCTGATTTCTTGTAGATCCCCATATTAAGGTTTCTGGAAAGAAGGAAGATGTTAAAGAAGCCAAGGAAATGATCATGTCTGTCTTAGACACAAAAGTAAGTGAATGTTAAGGACACTCAGATGTCAGAACCTTGTCTCTGCAAGGGCTGCTTCATGCCGTTATGAAAGAACCATTTGGAGAAGAAAAACCAGGAGAAAGTAATGGTGGGTTTTAAAATAAGCACATGCGATTCTACAGTGGATGTACGTTCTGTTTAGTATTTGAATAGGTTCTGTCATGCTGGGTAAATTGAACTATATATACACACACACACGTACATGTGTATGTAGATATATGTAATACATGTACATATGTGTGTACATATATACCATCTTCAGAAATAGAAATTGGCCCTAGGCAGTATAGGGTAAGTAATAAAGATTGTAATAATTAGCTTATTTGCCTTTATGATACCAGTAGAAAACCAGAATGATCTTCTGTATAGCTCTGTGTTGTGTGTGTGTGATGGCATGAAATTTGATGCTTTCTCTAATGTAATCATGCTCACTCTCTCTCCAAGTATATGTATAGAGAAATAACAGGCAAATTTAAATATGTAAAATTGTATACTCATTTGTGAGAATTTATTTTCCTTAATAAACACATCTAAATCACTTTATTGTATAGCAGCCACTTTGCTAAGCACTTTACAAAAATTAATTTTTGTAATCCTCATAACTAAGTCAACACAGAAATGCGAAGTAATTTGCTCAGGATCCCAGAGCTGGTTAAGTGAGAAGATGGGATTCAAATATAGGCTGCCTTGTTCTTAACCACTTTGTTTTGCCACCTGGTATTTCCTTAGAATGATCTCTGATCTCTCTCTCTCTCTCTCTCTCTCTCTCTCTCTCCCTCCCTCCCCCTCCCTCCCCCCTCTCCCTCTCTCTCCCTCTCTCCTTCTCTCTCTCCCCCCCTCTCTCGCTTTCTTTTGTTCTTCGTCTTTTTATTTCTTTCTTCTCTTTGTTCTTTTAAAAAAATTGTTTTAAATCATTTACCTTACAATTATTAAATATTTTAGAATTTTCTTCGAAAGGGGGATTTTTCTTTTGTATTTCAGTGGTTAGAGAAGAAAGAACTAAGTTTAAAAATGAAAATATTTAATGGGTGTTTTAATTTGTAAGAATTTAGAAGGTTTAAAATTATTGATAGTTTAAAAATCTTATTGTATTTTTACTTTTTGATTTTACTTTTTAAGCACCGAAGAATTTTAGTAACAGTTTTATAAATGAGAAAGGATTTCATGTCAGTCTTTACAATTTTACAACATTAAATTTCATACCAAAATTACATACATGAATTACAATATGACTATAGTGTTTTTATTCATTTCATCTTGGGATTTTGCATTTTGCTTTAATATAGTAAATATGCTTAGTATTAATTTACTTAAGCCATTTTACTGCCAGACATCTGTGCTTTGTGATCTCTTCCTCTTCTTCCTACCAGCAAGAATAATAGATCACTTTGTAACATTTAACATACGTATATAGAAGTTAAAGCAACATTTGTAAATACTTACTTATTCACAGCTTTGAGCTTTATTTTTATTTCTAGTTTTCTATCATCTTAGTCCTACAGTCCTATTAACATGCATATCTTGTCTCGTAATTGTGTTGTCATCTATTTTTAGTTGTTTGAATTAAACGTTTCATGAATAATGTTTTTAAAGGGAACATGAGTAAAAACTTATTTGTAATTGGAGTTGACTTTATCTAAAGACTATTTTCCAAAAAATTATCTTGGTAAAGACTACATTTTCTATTTCTTCTAACAAATTTGTCTTAAAATGAGAATTTCTTTTTTATAATCAAAGAGAAATGAATTAATAGAAATTGAACACTTGTAGATTTAGATGCTCTTGTTAAGGAATTTGAAAGATTTCCCACTGGCTTATTTTTTGTTAGTACTGTTCCGATTCCCTTGGCAGCCAAGCGTTTTAGGAAGTTGTTCTTTCCTTTTCCATGCATCTAGTAACAATACATCATTTCTACGTAGAGCAATCGGGTCACGTTGAAGATGGATGTTTCACATACAGAACATTCGCATGTAATTGGCAAAGGTGGCAACAATATTAAGAAAGTAATGGAAGAAACTGGATGCCACATCCACTTCCCAGATTCCAACAGGAATAACCAAGCAGAAAAAAGCAACCAGGTGATTGTCTTTTCATGTGACCTTTTATGGGCGAATTGAATTAACAGCCTTCATTTTCAGGGTGCATGTCTTTTTTGAGAGGTGAGAACAAAAAACTAATCCTACAGATGACATGTAGTATGCACTGTACGACTGCCTGCAAGGAGATTGAAGATGCTGTTCTTTCTTGAGGAGATGAGCTGTACCCTAAACAGCTCATGTTGAGGTGGACCCTAAACTCTTGATCTCTAGATGGTTGATAAAAAACAGGAGAGAATGTGATGGCCACAAAATGAAGCCCTTAAGGAAAGGCTGAGAAAGTGTTTCTGTTACAAAGGACCTCGGAAGCCTGACAAGTCCAGGAACCTTTCCATTGCCTGGATTCTGTCTGCGAAAACCCAGAAGTGGTCCTCCAGGCTACACCAGATCACCTTGGGAGAGGCAATGTGTGCATGCTTGACTTCTTACATTGATTGAATTATGTCTCTCTCTAGTTTATTACATTTTTCTAGTTCTTCTGTTTGCGAACAAATGGAACTCACCTGTCCACACGTAAGCACTTTCACTACTTGAAGAACAGATGATCTTATTTGTGTTATTTGGAAGTGTTCTCTCTTCTAAACTAATAATACTAGGCACTGTGAGCCGCAAAGATGAATAAGTCTCCACAGGGACTAATGGTGACAGTGGGGTGTATGCACAAGGGACTAGATAGAAAGCCATAGTAAAGCAAGGGCAATATTTGGAATATTTAACAACTGGTGTGGCAGGGCCATTGGCCCTAAGAGTAGTATCCTGGAACCCCTGTACTCCCACCCCAAAGCCAAGACTAATGCTATCGTTGATGAATTATGGGAAGGTCCAAGAGATCCCAGGAGAAAGCTCCAGGTGGGTCTTAGAGCAATGATTATTCACCATCTGGTGTGGAAGAAGTTCAATATTTTCAGAACCTGGTGGAGCCATATCATTGAATATTGATATGCATCTGGTATGCAAAGAGTTGAAACAAAAGGGAGAAAATGCAGTGAACAAGAATAATTATAAAGAGGGTAGGATGGCCTTGTGGGGGCTGTGGGGCTTCAGGTAAGTCCAAGGTATGATATAGATCACTTGGCACAAATCACCTGAGCATCTCATTAAAATGCAAATTCTGATTAAGCAGGTCTGGATTGGGGCCTGAGATCCTTCACTTTTAACAAGCTCCAAGGTAATACTGTTTCTATTTGTCCCTGGATGACACTTTGAGTAGCAAGGATGTGGATTAACTGGAAAAGCAGATGTGAGTTAGATTAAAATAAATCTAATTATGTATTTTCTTACTTTGGCAGGTATCGATAGCAGGACAACCGGCAGGAGTAGAATCTGCCCGAGTTAGAATTCGGGTAACTTTTTATTACTTTAATATTGCACATTGATGTCAGCAACATTTGTATGGCATATAAGGCATTAAAAAATCATAATCTATCATTTTATAAACAAATCATATGTTTAATAAGCAGGCAATAGTGGCAAAAGTTGTTTAATGTCTATTTCAGCATTCATTATGTAATTTTTTATTGTAGGTATTTAAAAATGAGTTTCTATGTTATTTATAACTTCTTTTCCATCTATGATGTTTCTTAGAGATGTTCTGATTTTCATGACTCAGTGCCTCTGATGTTTTTAAATGATCAGAAAGAAGCCTGAGGAAAAATGCCACAGGCAGTATGAGTTACAAACTCTCAGGTTTCACAAAAGATTCCTTTCATTTTTTAAAAAAAACAAAACATGTATTAGTCCACCTAAGCTTACATCTGCAGTAAAAGCAATTTATGTTTGAAAATCCATGTTTAGCAAAAGAACCAATGGGTTATACAGATCTCTAAATGTATAATATTTTAACTATCTCCTTTGGGTTCTCATCATTTGATTTTAGGAGCTGCTTCCTTTGGTGCTGATGTTTGAGCTACCAATTGCTGGAATTCTCCAACCAGTTCCTGATCCCAGTTCCCCCTCTATTCAGCATATATCACAAACGTACAACATTTCAGTGTCATTTAAACAGCGTTCCCGAATGTATGGTGCTACTGTCATAGTACGGGGGTCTCAGAATAACACTAGTGCTGTGAAGGTAAATGATTCAGAGAATTCTGATCATCATAAATGT
Organism: Mirza zaza; assembly: GCA_008750895.1. Lineage (NCBI taxonomy): Eukaryota > Metazoa > Chordata > Mammalia > Primates > Cheirogaleidae > Mirza > Mirza zaza. Next base: position 28,910 of record VSMD01065369.1, read on the forward strand.
ATACAGATCGTGCAAGTTTTATTTTTAAAGGATATTAGACTAGTTTGTTTTCCAGAATTTTCCTTCATATTATATCTTGGCTTATAGAATGTGCTGTATGTTTTTCCATAGCTGTTAGAAGTGAGATAGAATCTTTTCTCTCTCTGTGAATAGTTATTTTAGAGGACTCTTCCCCTCCCACCCTTTTCTCATAGGAAGGAACCGCCATGCTGTTAGAACATCTTGCCGGGAGCTTAGCATCGGCCATCCCCGTGAGCACGCAGCTCGATATTGCAGCTCAGCATCATCTCTTTATGATGGGTCGAAATGGGAGCAACATCAAACATATCATGCAGAGAACGGGTGCTCAGATTCACTTTCCCGATCCCAGTAATCCACAAAAGAAATCCACTGTCTACCTCCAGGGCACCATTGAGTCTGTCTGTCTTGCAAGGCAATATCTCATGGTAAGGTTACTGAAATAAGTGTTACCAGGTTCATTTTTTTTTTTAAAAAAACCTTTTATGGATACACTATGCTGCTGTACCCACTGTACTAAGCTGATATTTAAGAAAGTACTTTGGAAGCCTGGTCAAATAAAGAAGTTTCTTGGTTAAAGAAAATAACTGGAAGAGTAAGGTTCATCGTGCCTCAAAAGGTTTAATTTCATTGCCTAGGTGAGTACTTTTCTTGGGGTCTTTTTTTTTTAGACCAGACACAGAAGAGGTTACATTGAAGTAATGGACTGTATTTTGTGGCATGGATAGAAGGTGATTGTCTACATCTGACGTGTAATGTTAGTGTGCAGCTTGCATTTGGCCAAAAAGTCTTCTGTTTAATCAGAAAAGTAAAAATATCATTTAAATTTCACCCTCAAAGATACAAATGTTGGCAGCCTGAAATATTTGTACATTTCGTAAGTACCTGATAAAATACTGTTTACAATTAAAATACCATTTAAGCCACAAATTTGAGCATCACTTATTGAAGAAAAACGGCAGAGTTATATGCTATAATTCAATACTGTTTCTAATTTATAGTTTACAACGTTTCTGTCCTTCCTATATTCATTTAAAACCCCCAGGGTGTGAGCTGATATATAGTAACAAAATGGATGGATATAATGCTAGGCTCACAAATATTCTTATCAAAAACACCATTGTATTCTCTCACTCAGGGCTTGACCTTTACTGACATTTGAATCAGTTAAGCATCAGGTGTGACCTTTGCTATTATTAACTTGCAGAATTTGTTTTTGAGAAACTTTTAAGAAAATCCAAATTTGTATTGTTGATTACATTCCTCTGACAGATGAGAACTTGTTATACTTATTAAGGATTATAATCCATGATTTTATGAAATTTTTTATTGTGAATAATTTTATTTTAGCCAAGTTATTTTATCAGATTATTTTTAATATACTAAGCTACCAGTCAGGTAGCATATTCATATCTAAGAATGGTTATAATTATTTTTCATATTTTCTTTTTTCTGCTTACAAGTTTTTTAGACATTATTCTGTGCAGTTAGGAATTCACATTCATACTTTGGCCATACCTGCCAAAAATGAAATGACACATTATGGCACAGTATTGAAAGAAGTCAGGGGGAAATAAAAGGCTTCAACCTATATTTTAAATACTGCCACCTTTTTTTATATATATATAGCACAGTCCTTATAAAAAAATCACTTTTATCCATAAGAGAAATGAAGCATAGTATTTCATTTTTATCCTAGTATGCTTAGTGGTAACTTCTCCTAAAATGTGTGTACAAAATCCAGCAACCAGTGAGCTAGCACTACATGGTTTCTATACTGAGTGGATTAGGGGCTAGGAAGAAAGTATCAGAGGAAAAAAGAACTAAACTCTTTAGTGCTAAAAGCGAGATAGTTAAATAAGGGATAATAGTAGCAATCTACTCCAGGAAGGAGAAAAGGGTTGAGCTGTGTTAGAAGATAAGCAGGATTTGTGTTGGTGAAGAAGCCTTTGATTAGTTAAGATTCCAAAATGCAGGATCCCTTTAAAAGGATAGTTTTGAGGCTGATCTGTCCTGGAAGAAGGGCAGACATACAGATCTGTGGTTGGACAAGCAAGTCTGGGCCAAAATGTGGAGCTCTTTAAATGCTGATTCGTGTTTAGTTTTCATTCAGGATACTGTAAAAAGCCACCACTATAAGTCACTGAGCAAAAGCACAAGATTAGTACCCTTGGTGTGGTTGAGAATCTAGTTTCTAGCATCACTAACAAAACTGAAGTGAATAGAATAAAGGAATTTTCCAAGGTACAGAGTGGATAAAAAATTCAGGACCAAACCAGAAACATAAGACATATAATTTTATCATCTAAAAAATAGTTTTCTCCCCCTCAACATTATTCCCACACCAATCCTCCAGGCCATATGAAGATATATAATTTAGCTATAATACTCTTTAAATCTAGGACATATTGCATTATTTGCAGGCATGTTAAATTACAAGGTGTTTAAATGATTAATTTTTTACCTCCTAAACATTCTGTTGTGACATTTTCTAGGGTTGTCTTCCTCTTGTGTTGATGTTTGATATGAAGGAAGAAATTGAAGTAGATCCACAATTCATTGCCCAGTTGATGGAACAGCTTGATGTCTTCATCAGTATTAAACCAAAGCCAAAACAGCCAAGCAAGGTTGGTTCAGAGTCTGGACCCGGAGAATCATGTATTGTATTGTATTGTATGTGGTGTTATTTTGCATACAAGTGTGTATTTGCCTATACATGAAACTAAGATTCTGTGCAGGTTGAGTATCCCCAATCTGAAGGTCTGAAATACTCCAAAATCTGAAACTTTCTGAGCCACCAGCATGACACTCCAAAAAAATGCTGATTCAGGCATTTCAGATTTCAGATTTTCAGGTTACAGATGCTCAACCCAGTATAAATATTTCAAAATCTGAAAATGACAGAATCAAAACACTTCTGGTTCCAAGCATTTCAGATAAGGGCCACTCAACCTGTGTAATATATACTTTGTTATATATTTAGTTATATAAATATAAATTTGTAACAGTACGTATTATTGATCATCACTTTTCTTTATATGTATGTTGGGTTTTGGAGTCCATTTTTAGTAACCATTATTTTTTCTATAAATAGAAAAACAATTTTTTCTTAATTTGCAATCTGGTAACTTTAAGCTTTATTAAGTTACCAGAGGGTTGATAAGGCTACTTAAGTGTTATGTATTTATATGTATGTGTGTGTGTACATATCCAACGTAATTTTAAAAATTTAGAGTACTTACTATAGGCCAGCCATTATGCTAGCCTTGGAGATTTAAGAAATAGGTGCCTATTATTTTAACTTTAAGTACTGAATTGTCCTCAGTTCAGCCTTCCTGGAACTTTTCCTATAAGATGTTGCAAAATTTCATTAATTACATTTATAGCAAAAGTTTAATGTGATAAATCTGATTTTAAGTGCTAATGAGAATGAGGAAAGAGGAATGTTCCTACATTAATATTGTTGTGTAAATTAGCACAACCACTTTGAAGAGCAATTTGGGATCATCCTATCACTTTGGAAGTACTGAAAACCCTACCTGCAACAGTTGTACATCCAGTTAAACTCTCCGAAGAGTTCATTTTCAGAAGTCAACCAGAATTTGCTTTGCACCAGAAGCCAACTCAAAAATAGTGTTGCGTATAAAAAGCAAATTGATTGATAACATGTACTAAATGGTAGCATTTAGCTATATGTATGTTTTTAAAGTGCAAAGCATTGTCTGGCTGGATAGACACCAAATTCATGAAGACTTGCCTTGGTGCGGTGGGAAGGAAAATGAAACTAGGATAGTAAATAAGAGAATTATTTCTTTAACAAAAATCAGAAATAAAAAATAACAATTCTGGGGTTTGGTACATAGTTGTTATATTAATCTTGGTTTTCTAAGTTTTGTTTTTTTAAAAAAATAACTTCAAAATAAAAGGATTTATAAAATGTAACTGTGTTAAATTTAAGGAAAGTTTAGGAGAAAAACATAAAAAAAAATTCCTGAACTGAGTTGAGTTCCCTAACTTACTCTAGTAAGTAAAACACCAAACAGTCATGGCTTTTATTTTTTAATTTCTAAACTATAAATCTTAAGGTAAATATAGAATGGTACATGTATAACATGTATTATATATAAGTTTGTATATGTGTAAATAATGTGATATTTACTGTCCAAGTGAAGAAAAATAATCATGCCTTCTCCAAAACAAAACTTTAAAGGAAAAGATAGCATTGATTCTAAGTGAACGTGATATAATGAGTTTAAAGTTAGATACCAGGACATTAATTTTATGTATTGTGAGCATTCATGTTTGACTAATTTGAGTTGACTAGAGTCACTGTAGGTACTAGGATTAAAAGATAAAGACAGAAGAGATATTTGAGGACTTGTGCATATAAAGATGGACAGGCACAAGAAGAATTGCAGGAGTTCAATAAGAAATTAGCAGGAGTCAGAGAAAAATAGATTATAAACAAGAACTCTGGAGCCTTGTAGCATCCCAGGGCCATTTACTTATGCCTAGCTGGGCCCTATTCTAACTACAGCTTTAACTGCTTTCTCAGCCACAAATTTTCTTTACTGTCCATTGGAGGCTTTCCCCCATGGGCTCACATTTCCAATTTTCAAAATGAGTCCATGGAGGGGGAAAATGATTTATTATTTATGATTTTTTTTTTTACCATAAGCTTTGCCATAGCTATTTCATCAATGAGGAATAGTGGTACCTCAAAGTCTATTAGTTAACTAGTAAACTGTAAATGTCAAACATAAGTGACTGTTATTATGCAGCCTATATATAGCGACAAGCTTAATTTGGTTCTTAAAGATGAGATAAAAGTGGGGAAGCTTTAGTGTAGAGATGAGAGGCTGTGGAGTTGGACCCGAGTTCCCATCCTCTCGCTGCCCTTCCACAGCTGTGCCGTGAGTGACCTTGGCTAGGTCCCTTAACTTCACTGAGAGTAACGGTTCCCACCCCATAGGGTTCTGCTGAGAATGGGAATGTGTGCAGCTTCTCTCATAGCACCGGGAACACAAGACGTGCCCTGGTAAATGGTAACTGAGGTTTTACGGTTTTACCAGAAGGAGTGAACTTAAGAAATAAGTGGTTAGAATTTGCAGTTGATTTTAAAGCAGCATTAATACGTCCCCTGAGTGGAATTCTTATTAGCATATTCATTTTCCACCTGCCTTCCCCACCCTCTTCCCCCATCCATTGTAGACTACTCGCATGTCACTTTTTTTTCCCCCCATTATGTGTTTTCATAGTCTGTGATTGTGAAAAGTGTTGAGCGAAATGCCTTAAATATGTATGAAGCAAGGAAATGTCTCCTCGGACTTGAAAGCAGTGGGGTTACCATAGCAACCAGTCCGTCCCCAGCATCGTGCCCTGCCGGCCTGGCATGTCCCAGCCTGGATATCTTAGCTTCAGCAGGCCTCGGACTCACTGGACTAGGTATAAAATTTATTATTACAGCGCTTCTCAGTCACCGGGGATATGCTTATCTGGTTCCCTTTCTCTCTACCATTCAGGTCTACATTTAAAGGCTTTTTTTTTTTTCCTCCTTCTTCTTTAGCTCCTAAGATCAGGTGAAAAGCAACAAAACTTGCACCAGTCCATTTTGGTTTATTTGTTAGACTCTGGATTTCTGTTATCTAGGTTCTCCCCATGTTGGCATAAACAATCAAGGTCTGACTGTTTTATTTGCTGTGGCTGTGTGTGTTCTTCTAAATTAAGAATGCCATTAAGATTGAAGGGAGCAGGCTGACTATAATTTATGTGTGTGTTCTCTCTTGCATTTGCAATATTGCCATCAGTCCCTAGAGATAAAGATTATCCCATTTGCTTTTCAAAAAGTAATTGCAAATCTGTGTGAGGGTTAGGGTGAGGAGGAGGTGAAAACATGCTGAACTCCTCCTCCCCACCCCCAGTGGTGGGGGGCTTGCCTCAACCAGATACAAAGGAAATCTAGCCTGCAGCTAGACCTATGTTCACTTCTAAGGTGAGCAATAGCAAAATGAGTAAATAGCATCATCTTAATGCTTTAGTTCTTTAAGAAAATAGGGTGAGCCACCTAATAATCATGGTTCTAGTTACGGCTTCTATGGATTGTCATTTTACGGGCAGAAGTTAGTGTCTCTACCCAGTTATGCTAGGTTCACTACTTTCTTGCATGTTTCTCCATTGCCTGTATGTATTTTAGTTAATGCAGTAACCTTAACAAATCATTCTGCCTCACTCAGTGCTGATTTGAAACAAAAAATACTATCAGCAAAATTACAAAATTTTTCTCTAGCAGCTATTCTTTTACAAATTTTAATATGATTATAATATTATTGAGATTCCAAGTAGACATCATTACAGTAAAGAAGTATTTTTTTTTCTTGGCCCCCAATCTACCAAAGTTGTTCCTTCCACTGGGACCTGAACCAGAGTCGTCATAACAGCAATGCCTGTGAGCCAGAAAATGCCAATTAGATCACTTAGCAAGAACCAAGCTTACCCTGCACTAGAGAGAAAATAAATGAGCAAAGACTCAGAATTACTGAATTTTTAAAATGTTTTCATGGGCTATACCTATCCTAGAATACTTAATGATTTGTGTGTATTCCTAGAAACTTGTTATAAATCCACATTTTTGTTTTAGAACATATTTTAAATGCCCAAAGGGAAATTTAATTACTTAAATTCAAGCATTGAGTCCTTAGAACAAAAAAACAATATATATCTTTTTTTTCCCTGAGAAGAGCATTAGTCATTGAGATGGAGCCCAAAGAAGGTCTTGTATGTGTTTCAACATACATTTAAAAACTGTTGCCTGTAGCTCAGCCTCTCTGCAAATGGGCTGAGTAGATCCATCCTACCAGAGGAAAGCATTCCATAGTCACTGATGAGTGTGAGTGGTGTGAAAAGGATTTGGCTGGAAGCCGATAACAAGTGAATTACACAGAGCAATAAGAACGGGTCTCCCCTTCAGCATCCTGGCTAGTTGACATGAACGCAAAGGACCTGGCTCTGCTCAGCGACCCTGACTGCCATCTGGGTTTGGGCACACCTGTCTTCCATTTCCTGACAGCATCTGTTTGTGGATAAACTAATCGCTGTGCAGGAGTTGTACAATGCAATATTTTGTATGAATATTTGAAAGAAAATCTGTCACCTATATTTTATGTTTAGAAAATATCAGATTATGTCAATGTGCACCCCAAACGGCAATATTGGTGCCATGTCTATTTTAAAATCTTGAATTTCTGTGTATTGACTTTACATTTATTTCTTACAGGTCTTCTGGGACCCACCACCTTGTCTTTAAACACTTCGACAACCCCAAACTCACTCTTGAATGCTCTTAATAGCTCAGTCAGCCCTTTGCAAAGTCCCAGTTCTGGCACCCCCAGCCCCACATTATGGGCACCCCCACTTGCTAATACTTCTAGTGCCACAGGTGAGTATCATTAAAGTACACGCAGATGCATGTATTCTTAGGTATTAATTGGGTTTTTTGTTTAAATAAGTTACTAATGGCTTGGTTTCCATAGGGAAAATTATGGTTCAAAGCGTACTCCAGCCAAACAGAAATTCCCCGTTGTGTAAATTAGTTAAAATGAAGCACAACAAGCAGTGAGTTTTTCATGCAAGTGTGAAATATCTTCACATGTGATAAGCAGATTAGGAAAAAGAGTATCATGTGCGGGGAGCAGTGACAGAGGAACATGAAGAGTATTGACCCTGTAGTTAGGAAACACAGGCCCTAGTTGGACTCACTTGCTTGGTAGTCATGAGCACGTGCTCAACCTAGCTAGTTTCCTCATCTGTATAACGAGGGGCTTGGATTAAATATTCTCCATGGTGTTGTTCCATTTTTAACATTCTTTTATGTCTTTAGAGTAATGTTAAACCTATTTACGGAGAGATATCAAAATTGAGTTCGTTTCTGAATTTGCAGTAACAAAAATGACATTTTTTATTGTTCCTGAAAATAACAGCTGAGTTTTTTCCCCAATATCTGTCTTTATGGAATGTTGTATAGGTTTTTCTGCAATACCACACCTTATGATTCCATCTACTGCTCAAGCCACGTTAACCAATATTTTGTTGTCTGGAGTGCCTACCTATGGGCACACGGCTCCGTCTCCCCCTCCTGGCTTGACTCCTGTTGATATCAACAGTCTGCAGACAGAAGGCAAAAAAATCTCTGCTGCTTTAAATGGACATGCGCAGGTAATGCCCTTCTGCTAGAATGGTGTGATCTATGCTGTTTAGAAGAGATAAGCCACTGGTTTAAATAACATTTAAACCTTCATCTGAAATGAATTTTAAATTGTAAAATTATGACCATATATCTCATATATCTATGTTATTTTCTATTATTTCAGTCTCCAAATATAAAATATGGTGCAATATCCACTTCATCCCTTGGAGAGAAAGTGCTGAGTGCGAATCATGGTGATCCATCCATCCAGACAACCGGGTCTGAGCAGGCATCTCCCAAATCAAGTCCTGCAGAAGGTCAGAAACTGTCTTTCCTGCTGAAATTCAATCCAGTCTGTTACTTGTATAACAAGAGGGTCGTAGAGAGCCTATGCAGTGGTTTTGAGTAGGTTTTGCTAACCAACTATGACTCATCCTGCCGGAACTAGGTAGAAAGACAACATCTTGAAAAAAATTTCAAAGAGCATGGTGAAAATCACTTTCCAAGGAAAGAGTCACTTCCACATGACATTGTAACTTCCTAAATTAAAGAGAAGGTAACTGTGTCATAGGAAAGCATCAACTTACCAAATGCTATATATATATATATGTGTGTGTGTGTGTGTGTATATATTTTTTTTTACCAAGTGTCTTTTTATAACCCTTATACCCCAAATAATCTTTAAAAAATATGAGGATCTTGTCTTCAAATTGGGTTTTTGTGACAGCCTGAATTTGTGACGGTCTCCTCTTTGCAGCTGAAAGCCGTTACACCTGTGTCAGGCTGATCACGTCACCGTAGAATTGGGCTCTGATTTGTTTCCATTGTGGGTAATTATCAACTGTAAGATGCTGATGTTTAGATGTCTCACTTTTTGTTCTTATCCTCTGCAGGCTGTAATGATGCTTTTGTTGAAGTAGGCATGCCTCGAAGTCCTTCCCATTCTGGGAATGCTGGTGACTTGAAACAGATGATGGGTCCCTCCAAGGTTTCCTGTGCCAAGAGGCAGACGGTAGAACTATTGCAAGGCACGAAAAACTCACACTTACAGTATGTATTTTAATCTTAAAAGCCTTGATCCTTTGAAAGAAAGTATGTAACAGGCTAAATTTGTTTTAAACTCAATACTCTTCAGTTCAAATCAGGTTTGATTTCATGTGAGCTTTCATTTTATCTTTTCTTTTTAAAAATTTTTATTAAGGAATAATATCTGATGATTTTCACCCTTTTCTATTGTCTCTGTAGTTCTTCCCCCATTTAGTTGATTAGGTTCATATCTGTGTCCTCTAAACCACCTGTATTGTTCTGAAACTTTAGCATTCTCTCTGCTCTTCAGTAATCAGCAGGGCAATTTTTATTCTCTGCCTGTTGTTGGTATGAATTTTCCATCTGTGCATTCTCTTTCATTTGGCTTTGAATGTCTTTCTGAAACTGTAACTCCCTTTTTTCCATGGTAATTAATTGTGGAAATTTTAATAAATGCCTGGTGATATCATGATTTTATTTATTCCAAATCATATTGCATAGAAATACATAAATTGTATCAAATATAACTCTCTCTTACCATAGCACAGTTATGCATTGTGGCATCCTCGTTCTGTTTTCTTTTTCCATTTATTTTGGGCAATCTCTAAAATGAGAGGTTTGTCCTTTCACTGTCTCACCTACCCCATCCACCTAATTTCTTCTGCTGTCTTATTAATTCAATGCATATCCTTACAGAGTGTCTTTATGCAAAGATTAGCATATATGTTCATATTTCCTCCCTTTCATACTAAAATCCATTTTGTTTTATAAATTTGGTCAGTTAATCATTATTATTCCCATTTTGTCTATTTCAGTTTTATCTGTGTTTTTCTTTACTTGGCACAGATACTCAAAATTAATGTTGTTTAGTATAGGTTAGGGAAATGATTTTGCTTTCCTCTAACTACTGAAGCATTTGAAGTATACACTCATTTCTTTCATCACTGAGTATGTTCTGAACCTCTCATCATCTTCATCTGGATTAAGCTGTAGCCATCAGAATGGTCTCTCTGCCTCCAGTCTCTGATCAGCTTGCTCTGTCTTTTATTTTGCTCCAGTAAATTCTCCTGGAAACACAAATCAGATCTTGTCACAATGTGACTTAAGAACCACCACAAGTCTGAATTGCATGTGCTCTTCTCCTGGCTTTTAGCACCAGTGAACTTGCAGATACCCTTTAGTTCCCAGTTCAGATGTCCTCAGTAAAGTCTCTGTCTACGTTTGTCAAGCAAAGTTCATTGTTCCTCTTTTTATATTAAAATAGTCCTTTCTAAATTCCCCTGGCACAACAGCTGAATAGTTCAATGAATAAAATCATGAATTAATGAATAAATTCAGCTCTTTGATTGATACTGTGTATCCCTATTTTTATTTGAGCCTAACGTACAATTTTATTTGAACTTGGGGTGCATGTGTTCTGTATGTGTCATGTGTTACATGCATCAAAAAAGAGGTGTACCTAAAGTCAAAGAGAAGAAAATAATGGGAAAGGGATTTTTATTGATGGACAGAGAATTCTAGTTTAGGAAGGAGGGATGCCCCTCTACTCTCAGCATTTCTCAGCCAAACACAAATGAACTCCAGCTGCTTCTCTTTCCAAAGACAGTAAGGAACTACTTCAGAAGCCTCCATTATAAGAAACACTTTCATGCTCTACCCCTAAACCCTCTCTGGAGAATATTTCTCATTTATATGCTACCTTTATTCGTTATTAATATCATATGCATAGTTCACACACATGAATTGCATCATCAGCATGCCTTCAGATTGACTCATGCATGAGTCATCGATGTTTCCTTGATGTATAAAAATTATAAATCTTGTCTCTATAATTATTCTACCTGTATTATATGCAATATACCATATATGTTATATGTATAATGTGTATAAATGTATATCATGAAATAGTTTCAAGCTCTAGTCCTAGAGTCATGATGCCCGGGTTTAAATGCCAGCTTTAGTATTTACACTGGAAGTATGAGCTTGGACAAGATACTTCTCACATCTGTGAAATGAGTATGATGGTAGTACCTATGTGATAGCATTGTTATGAGGATTGAATGAGATATAAATAGTTGGCAGTGGTAAACATGCCTAGTAAATCTGGCACGTGGGAAACATTGAGTACATTGGCATGTATACTGGAGTGTTAAATTCCAAACTCTGTTTCACAGCAGCACTGACAGGTTGCTCTCAGACCCTGAACTGAGTGCTGCAGAAAGCCCTTTGGCTGACAAGAAGGCTCCAGGGAGTGAGCGAGCCGCAGAGAGGGCAGCAGCTGCCCAGCAAAACTCCGAAAGGGCCCACCTTGCTCAACGGTCATCATACGTCAACATGCAGGTAAAGGTAATAAAATAGGAAAGTCATTCAAACATAGGGTGCTTGGGTTAGGGTACAGAGAATTCAGGGCATGTTCAGCAGTAGTGCAGAAATTAGGTTTTCCTTCTGTAATCCCTTCAAAATGAAATATATACACACACACAGTAGTTTGCTATAAACATTAAAAATGAAATAATAAATTTAGCTTAAGTGAGAAGAGTTCTTTAAAATATGACATTAAAAATGGTACAGAATGAGCTGTGTCACTATGTCTTATGCAAATAACATTATTTATCTGTTACTTGAAAAAAATTTTAGACGAATGTTGAGGGACTGTGTTGCTAAGTTCTACTGCCTCATGACGGAGTCTTGGATAAATAAATATAATATTCTTCTGTCTAAAATGGAGATGATAAATTTGGCGACATTTAAAGATAGTTGTGAAAATAATGTGAAGTTTTACTTATTTGAAAATAGATGCTGAATATTGATGATTGTGTTAGTTCGCACTTTTATGATTATTTTAAACAATTTCTGCAATAGGGACTTTCTCTGTTATCCATTTTCAAAGTATTAGGCTAATTATTCAAAATAGACTATTGTCCATGAAACTCCGAAATCTGTTGTCCGTATGGGTCACAAATATGAAAGATAAGGATTTTGTGCTTTCTGTTTTAGAGATTCCTATAAACATTTGATTTTAGAACCAGAGTTACTGGGTAGACCTACCTATTTCACAATTAAGAGATTTATCACCCTCATCCCTCCACCTCTAAAAAAGAGGAAAACTTTTCACAAAATGCTAGAAACAAAAACGCTGCCATAGATGTGTCAAGGAAACTAACTGATGGAACTAAATTATGCTACTGCAATTTCAGTGCAAACTCCAGTTCAATCCTTCTCTTGTCTGTGTTTTAATCCTTTGCATTTGAATATTTTCATGAGATTTTAGATGAATGTTTTTACAAAAGCCATGGCCTTTGTAATGTGTCAGTGTTTTTTTTAAAAAAGACATTGATTACATTTTCTCTGAATTTTCAGTTAAAATAAATCAAAATTCTCTCATTTAGGAAATATCAGATCCCCTTTATAATCCTTTATGGTTTTCGTCTGCCTTGTGGTTCTCCTAGTCTTTTGCATGAGGTTTATATCTTCAGTGAACCCAATTTTATGTTTCTTTCCTTTGGAGTGGCTGAAATGTTCTTGATGATAGACTTGCAACTTATATAGATGTATTTGTGCTGTTAGTGAATAACTGACTCTGAAAATCACTAAGAAATCAATGATAATAGTCACTGAGCATTGGCAGGGAGAAGCCTGAAGACTTCCCTGCTTTCCTTGGCTGAAAATGATCTTTGTCTCCTGATCGGTCTTGGAGTGCTATATCTCCAGCTGTCTTCTCACACTTATCTCACTTCCTAATTTATTTTATAGTTATTTCCCATTCTCAACCCTCCTAAGACTGTAAGTCATTGAGGCTGTAGATTATTTTTGATTCATTTTGTATTCTTCCACAGAGCTCAGCACCGTCTCTTTAACCAGTAGACACTCCATAAATATTTACTGAACGAGTGAATTTAGGTTCTACCCACCCATTGCCCTTAGATATTAATAATTAAAAGTTGATCTTAATTCCCAGTGCCCTTTTAGTCCTAGGGTTTCAAAAACACCATCAAACTGTTATCTAAAAATCTGGCTCTCCTGATTTATGGCCGTGTTTTTTGTTATCGCACATCCTGATTTGTCTGGGACAGCCCCTGTTTACTTTTATTATCCTGGCCTGATTATTATGCATAGCACATTTCACTCTCAGAAGTGTCCTGTTTCAGACCATAAGTTACATGGTGTAATCTTTCTGGGAGAAAGGGTTAGAGAGCTCTTGCCAACTGGTTCTTGACCTGGTGGGCCTTCGGGATGTGCTTAAATCAAATCTGAGTTAGTTCTTAAGTTGGAGAGTTAATAACACTCAAATGGCATTGGAGACGTAGCTGTATCTGCACTCCTTTCTTCAGAAAGACCTATCTTGGTACCTACGTAGACCTGACTGCATCATAGTTACATTCAGTGCAAAGGGAATAAATGGTGCCATCCTGTCCTGTGTGATAAAAAGTAACTAGATTGAACTTTATTGCATTGTTTAACACCATTATAGACTAAAGCTAGACATTTGCCATTTATCTCACTTCAAAAGCAAAGACTATGGCACTTCAGCTAAATAATTTCTTCAGTTGCCTTGACATCAAATCACTTCAAGCCATGCTTACCTAAATGAAGAGGGGATTTTGAGACACAAAGGGGGCCAATAGATAGATACCTGACAGCATTTTGGTAATGTATTATTTTGAAACTTAGCATAACCATTATGGGGTTATTTACTATACTTTAGCAGATATTGGCCCTGATGTGCTACATATTTATGGTGAATAAGAATTTTTTTTTTGAAGGAAAAACTCTTTTCAGTGCCATGATTTAAAGTCAGAAGCAGTAATTTATTCTAATTTATTAGTTTTGAAAACACGTTTAAATTTATCAGACTTACGTTGGATTTCTGTCACATTATGGTGCAAAGCTCAGCATGTGTCTCAGGCAGATGCAGGGGAAACAGTCGAAATCTATGTCTATCTCTAACTGTGGAGTATTGGCATGACATTTGGAAAGACTGACAATAAAAATATTTTCTCTCTGTTCCATTTTCAGGCATTTGACTATGAACAAAAGAAGCTATTAGCAACCAAAGGTATATGATATACTAATGATTTATACTTTGATTGCTTTTTAATACATTCATAAATAGTTTTTGGACTACTCATGTTGAATTGAGAAATTGGACACTCCTAAAAAAAAAAACCAAAATGTTTGGGTTCAGGTTGTACAAATTCTGTTAGATTGGACATTATTTTGTCGAATAAGTTAGCATTAGATCAATTAAGAAATCATGTAGCATTTTTTTCATTTACTATTACTATAGTTAAAATGTTTTATTGACACATTTTAGGCATTTTGTGTTAAGAAATAACATTCAGTGATAATTTCTTCACATATATCAAAGAAGCAATGCCTATCATTGGTATTTTATTTACGTAATACGTTAAATGTACCAGGCATTTGTTTTATTAATATATTCTATTTTCCAAAGCTATGTTAAAGAAACCAGTGGTGACGGAGGTCAGAACGCCCACAAATACCTGGAGTGGCCTGGGGTTTTCTAAATCCATGCCGGCTGAAACTATCAAGGAGCTGAGAAGGGCCAACCACGTGTCCTATAAACCCACAATGACAACCACATACGAGGTTTGTAGAGTCACGCCCAACCCATTCTTCCTTTCTGTTCTCTCAGCAAAAGCAAACAGTCATGCTCCCCCATTTTTTATGTACACAAGGGAAAGCAATTAGTGGTAATTTCTTATTTCTATTCCTGTAAACATATTTTTATAAAATCAGTGCAATCATATGTATTATGGTCTTTTATGTATGTTCCCTCGAAGTTGTTAATTAGTTGTTGAGATGTAAATTTGGACGTGTGTTTTTGTTGAGGGGTTGGGGTGTGTCATAAATGATAGAGTAGGGCTGAGATTAAGAGAAAGGCGAAGTAATAGTCCGGAAAAATGGATAAAGAGTTCTTTTATCCAAGGGTATCACTAGCAAGGCCACCATAGGGGGAAAAGGCAAATATTCAACAAAAACAGGTTTTCAGATATGAGTTAAAAATTCACTGAGTTCAGACATGCCAAGAACACAGCAGGAAGTATCTCAAACAAGAGCTCCAGAATTTTTATGTTTCCCAGATGTTGGCTGCACTGCTCAGGGTGAGACTGGGAAGCTGGCATTCTTACCACTTGGAGGAGGAATCCAGGGTTCCAAACTCCTCAGCCAGGCTACACGTGACTCACCAAGCAGGACTTTTCCATTTGAGAGTCTCCGATTTTGGCTGTAAGCCCCTGGGAGTGGGGGTGGGGCTGGAGAGAGCATGCGCACACGCGACGCGGGGACACTGGGCAGACCCAGAGTGGACACGGACAATGGGTCCAAGAATCACAGTGGTCAACCAGAGCACTGTAGGCCGAAAAACAAATACCGGTTAAGGGTTTCATAATTGTTAGTCTAACAACTAGCATTTGTGGATTGACCTCCTTTTCTCCACCCATTTTCTTTGTAATAAACTAGGCTGTTGATGAAAGGCAAAAGCAAACATGCTGCTTTTTTCTTTGTCTCTCAGAGTAAGTGGAAAAGCAAGTACTATTGAAATACAGAAAAGAGCGGTCTCCTATGAATTTCATTATTAGAGTTACAGCAGCAACCTGGCAGGCTACATTTAGAGATTGAAATTACCTTCAGCAGCGAGCATACACGGACCATTATGAAAAATGTTAAGGCCCTGGGAGGTATACTCCTCTTTCTACCATTACCGCGCTCAGAGAAAATAAACATCTCCTCCTGTTAGCAGAGACCATAACACTGCTGTGCTAATCTTTAGACTTTCTGATGATACACCCTATGGTTGTCCTTTTCACTCACCCTTGCATTTGGCAGAGTGAAGTGTTAGGTTGTTGATTGTGTTCTGTAGTTTCAGAGATGAAATATTTAACTTTTGAAATGCTCGTTGAGTTCTGCTCCCTGAGACCAACAGTTTGACAAGTTGAAAATGATGATTCTTTCAGTAATGTATTGCTGAAGTGCAGGGGCTGTGGGGTCTGCTGACCACCGCCGACCAAATATGTAGCTTTGGTGAGTGACTCCACTCCTCTGAGCCTGTTTTCGCCTTCAGACTATACTGACAAGGGCATCAGGGAGGACGTCCAGTGCTTAGCATGGTGCGTGGTAAATTCTTAGTAATTACTTATCGAGCTGCTGTTACTATTTCCATTGGAGAACTTTGCCCTGCAGAAAACCAGGGCCTGCTGAAAGATGAGATTATGTATACAAAGGCTCATTGGAGGTACTACTGCACATTCAAGCTATTCATGCTTTTTATATCCAAAGATACCTTAGGGTATTATATGAACACATAGTGAATTAGTAGTAATTATCTTAAATCACATTCATTTAGTTCTTTGTGGTTTATAAGGTGGATTTTCATCCAAAAGTTTATTCTATCCCCACAGACTCCCAGTGAGGAAAGAGGGCCCCAGAATGGTTGTGCATCTTACTCAAGGTCACGGTCAGTAAATGTCAGAGAGATGACTTGAGTTAATTTTTACAAAAATATCCTCATACTGCTCTTCTTAATGATTTAACCCAAGAGAGTCCATAGCAAAAGGTGATATGTAGCTGATGTACAGCCATGTTGCCATTTCTTTTATGGGCATAAGAGTCACTTGGAGAGCTTGATACAAATGCAGATTTTGCCTCCAGGATCTTACTCTGCAGGTAGGGAGTACCAGGTACCCGCATTTTCAGTAAGAATCTGATAAAGTTGTGATGCAGGCATCTCTCATGAAACTGTGCTGCAAAGGGACGTAACACTAAGGGGCCTGATGGCAGAAATGGGCATAGGAACCTGAGAGGCTCTTCTTTTCTAGCACTTTGCAAGAGTGGATAGACTATTTTCTGTGGGCAAAAAGCCCTGGGGCTTTCCATGCTTTGGATGTGGTGGGCTAACCTGCTCCACCATCCTGGTTGGTGTCTAGCTGCCCATTCACATTGAAAGGTGGGGAAGGCGCAAGTAGAACCAGCTGTGATCGGAGCATGGACATTCACTTGTAATCTGCTTTTCTTCACTGCCCCTTTAAATGCTACTGATGGAGAGATATAATCAAGCTTTCTTTAGGAATGATGTTCTACAATAGATTCTCCCTGAGATGTAGGACTTGAACTTTTCCGAATCCATCCCAAATCCTTTGAGATGGAGGGAAAGGGCCCCTCACATAGCATTTATTCTCTGATTTTCTGCAGCAGTTACTACCTGCATGTGCACACCTTTCCTTATCTTCGTCCATGGCTCAGAAAGAGTAAAAACAGTCAGTAAGGGTCACTTGTATGGATTAGGACATGGGGAAGCACCTGGGGAAAAGTAGAAAGAATGAATTTATTAAAAGATCCATATCTATGCTTATAGGGCCAGGAGCAGTGGCTCAAGCCTGTAATCCTAGCAGTCTGGGAGGCCGAGGTGGGCAGATTACTCAAGGTCAGGAGTTCGAAACCAGCCTGAGCAAGAGCGAGACCCCGTCTCTACTAAAAATAGAAAGAAATTAATTGGCCAACTAAAAATATATAGGAAAACAATATGTCAGGCATGGTGGCATATGCCTGGAGTCCCAGCTACTTGGGAGGCTGAGCCAGGAGGATCACTTGAGCCCAGGAGTTGGAGGTTGCTGTGAGCTAGGCTGACGCCATGGCACTCTAGCCCAGGCAACAGAGTGAGACAAAACAAAAACAAACAAACAAAAAGCCCCACCAAAAACCAAAAGAACCACATCTATGCTTATAGCACTAATATTTTTAATTTGGATGGTGGCTAGAAACACTCTCCTTTTCCTTACTCTTTTTGCAAAGAAAAATAAAACGAAATGAACAGGGAGAATGCTGATCTATAAGAAGCAGCATGTTCGGCCAGTAGGTCCTGACAGGTGAGAGCTGCACACTCAATGTGCCAGGGACCAAGGGTTTCCTGCTCTAGCAAGTTTGCTTGAGGCAAGAATTTGGTACTTTAAACTCTGTGTTCAGTGTCATTGAGAAGCTAGACTTGAGCTGGGTTTTTTTTTCCAGTTTTAGGGTACCTTTGAGAAGTTAACTCATTTCAAAGAGCTCCTTTAGATAAGAAGCAGGCACTTTCAAGCTTTTCTGTTTTGTCCAAGACTCAAAAATATGACCCTGTTTCCTTGATATTATATAGGGACACCAAAAGTCAAACAAAAAGCTGCTTTGACCTGCAGTATCTCTGTCACCTCAACAAAGCTACAAAGAGGTTTGGGATTTTCCTTGTCTTTTTGCCGTCTATCTCTTAAAAGCATAAGTAATGGTCACGTGTTCTCCAGAGCAAATAAAAACCTGCCTTGGAAATCAAAGATGGTTTTGAACTTCGCCAGCACTAAGAAGTAATGAGGTTATCTGGTTATTTTAAATTTTACAAATCTAAGAGTGAAAATATTAAAGATATAAATATCAAAGATATTTCCATTGGAAAAGTCATTTCTTGGCATCAGGAGCCTTCATTTCCTTATATCCAGTCCCAAAATTCAGCAAAGGCATTCTGTAGATGGAGGGAAGAGAATCTTTGGGATTTACTCAGCAATTCCACAAATATTAAGCACCTTATGTGTTCCAGGCACAATTCTATGCACTACTGAATACAAGGTTCTTGCTTTTGTGGATGGAACTTACTTTCTGGTGGGTAGTCAGGAACACAACACAAGTAAACAAGAAGGCATTAGGTGATAAAATCCCTGATAAATGCGAAACCAAGGCTACTTTAGATTGGGTGGTTGTAAAGCAGGCCTTATGAGCAGGATGACATCCAAACTAAAACCTACATGATAAGAAAAGGCCAACCTTGTGAAGATCTAGGGAAAGTGTGTTAGGCCAGGGAAATTCTGGCATGATCATCCTAAAGGCAGAGCCAGCTGGTGAGTTTGGGGAACAAGAGGAGGACAGGGTAGGTCCACACTGGCGATGAGATTGGAGAGAGGCAGAGGCTCAGTTTTGGAGCACGTGAGCCCGTGGTAAGGTACAATGCAAACTCATTACAAGATTTTACACAGAGGCAAGATGTGTTCTAGTTTGCATGTAAAAAAAAAACAAATCAATCTTGTTACTTTATGGAAAATGGATTTTAGGGGGAAAAGTGGCAAGATTAGAATCAAGATGTCCATTAAGGAGACAGTTGGTGACAGTAGTGGAGATGGAGAGAAGTGGGCAGATTTGGAGTTCGTTTCCAAATGCCACTGATAGAACTTGCTGATGCACTAGGTGTGTTGCGGAAGGAGGATCAAGGATAAGCCTCAGACTTTTGGCTGAGACAGCTAGGTGAGCAGTGGAGTCGCTTGCTGGGACTCAGGCATTCAGAGAGAGGAATAGGTTCGAGGAGAGCTGAGGGGACAGGTGATCCAACAGCTCAACTTCAAGCATGTTAAGTTCACGATGCCTATCAGGCAGTAAAATGGAGGTGTCAATTGGCATGTTTATGATTTAAATTAAATTTCACCAGAGAAGTCAAATCTGGAAGTAGGGCACTGCTGTCAGCCTTTGAAAGGGGTTGAGATTGCCTAACAACAAACTGAACAGAGAGAGGTGAAGGGATCCTAGGACCAAGCCCCAGGGTACTCTGACATTTAGAATAGGAAATACTTTATACGAGGAATATCCTACAAAACATCCAGTGAGGTCGGCAGGAAACCTGGGGACTTAGGGCATCATGATGCCCTAAAAAAGGAAGTTTTTAAAGGAGAATATGGTCAACTGTGGTTATGCTGTTGCGAGATGAAATTGAGTGAGTTTAATCAATGTGAGCAGTAAAAGATTCTCTTGACATTACCCAATGAACATAAAACTTTGCAAATCAGAGATTTTTGACTTTTAATACTCTAGGTAGTACAAAGTAGGGTGCCTGTAATATGGTACTTAAATAAAAGAATAAAGGAATGAATAAGTGCAAGCTCAGTGCATACTTTGAGATGTTTTAAATTATTTTTATTTTGGAGAATTTAAAAAGGTAAGTTATTCCAGGTATCTAATTTGTTGGAGAGATTGTATAGTTGTTAGGGGGAGGGTAACACGGGGAAATGCCAGATTTCTCTCCAGCCTCCGGTTCTATTAGCCTAGGAGCTAATAGAACTCCTTGAAAAGCATTGGCTCTAGCTTGGCTGTAGCTCATCGCCATTCATTCTTGTGTGATACGGGGCAAAGAATCTTTGTTACAGCAGATCGAAGATTTGCTTTGGGGTCCCCAGAATACTGAGGAACTTCAGCATCTACTCTTGTGAATTTTATAGGAAGGATTCTTTATACTGAGGCTCTCAGAACTCTCCCTCATGGTCAGAAAAAACACGGCACCATGTATATTACCAAGTGTCCTTGGTGCTGGAGGAAAGTCTGTAGACAAGTGCCACAGTCAGCATTCATAGGTAACTGCAGTGGTTTGTAGATGGTAGTGCTGCAACGTCAATTCTTTTCTCCTCCTACCCTGAGAAGCCCACCTTTTATTAAACATTTCTTTATCTGGCTTTGACTGTTTACAGGGCTCATCAATGTCCTTGTCACGGTCCAACAGTCGTGAGCACTTGGGAAGTGGAAGCGAATCTGATAACTGGAGAGACCGAAATGGAATAGGACCCGCAAGTCATAGTGAATTTGCAGCTTCTATTGGCAGCCCCAAGCGTAAGCAAAACAAATCAAGTGAGTTTTGTCTTTTATTCATACTTTGAGGCATATACTCAGTTTATAACATGTTTGGTTGATTTGCCGTGATGTAGAAGNGTGATGTAGAAGCATCACTCCAGCGCCTATATAACTTCAAGTGCATGGTATAATTCAGGTGCCAACTTCCCTGTTTCTTCCAGTGAAGCAGGCCACTTAGTTCTTTTCCTCTTACTGCATTTCATGCGTGCTTTCACTCTAGCACTTGCCATGCTGAAGGGTAATTATTTATCTGCATATCTGTCTATCCCTGTGGAATTTGATCTCCAAAATCCAGAGACCATATTTGTTCATTCAATAAACATTTCTGAAGTGCCATGTGCCAGGCGTTCTCTTACATTGTACCTTTTTTTATTTCTTTCCTAATGCCTAGTGGAGTGTCCAATACGTAGTAGGTAGGTGCAGTGAATGCGTGGATGAGTAGTGCAAGCACAGACATCTGGGTGGCAAGGAAAAGACAAGGACATAAGAAAGCATTTGAGAAAAGTGTGATCATATTAGCATCTTGTACCATTGCAAAAGCCCTCTCCGGTGGGTAGATAGTAAAGGTGAAGACCAGGACTTGATTTTTAAGTTGATGAGGTAGAGCTGAATTATCATAAACAGAAAACAAGTTTAATTCACAGCACAGAGGTTCTGCCTTTGAGCAAATGTGGCAGAGACTCAGCGTGAGTCCAGAGTCTTGTCTATAACAGCACTCACACTTCTAGGCTGTACAAATAGGTAAACAAACAAGAATTGACACAGTCATCGCAAGATATGGCCCTAATGCCTTCTTTCCCAGGTTTTTGACAAATTGGGAATCCTGAAACGTGTGGCTTGGAGTATTTGAAGAGTACTTGAAGAAAGGCAATCCAGATAAGCTTAGAGACACTCACTAACAGCCAGTTGGTTACCATCAATCAAGTTGGCTGTGTTGTCAGGAGTCTCAGATTTGAAAAGAGCAATCATAGTGTTGGCTGAGTCTAAACAAGAAAGCACAGGCAACTCTTTCATTCTCAAGCACAGTGTCAGTAGTGGCCTGGAGATGTCCACTGGTTATTGGCCGGGTTCTCTACCACTGACAGTGTGAGGGAGCTGAGAGGCAGCTGGTGCCAGGTACAGGGGTGTAAATGATGTCCAGTGTGTAGCCCAAGATAAATTCTATTTTGTGCTTCTCTTTTTCCATCTTTATTTCCTTTCTCTTCATTTAATGTTGCATAATTAGAATCGACTGTCCTACTTAGTTGAATTGAAGTTTAGCCTTAAAATGGAGGATTCATTAATAAACAGAAATGATCAATGAAGCACAGTCATTTGGCTTTTCTCAGATGTTTCCAGAGTGTAGGGAGTTTAAAACAGGATATAGAAACTATAAGTAGTTAACACAAAAATAAATTCGTGGGCCATTATGAGCTTTTGTCACTAAGAATATTTTACTTTTAAACACTTGCTTTTTAAAAATGTTACTAATCTATTTTATTTAACCCAACATATGTAAAATATTTCTTTTAAATATGCAATCAATATAAAAATTATTTGAGATATTTTACAAAGTCTTTAAAATCTGTAATATATTTTACACTGATGGAACATTTTGAGTCACACTAGATTCATTTCAGCTGTTCAGTAGCCACATGTGGACAATGGCTACTGTATTTAAATAGCACAGTTAGATAATTTCTCCTAATATCTTTCTTGAGGTCATCAATATTTCAGTTTTCCCTGGCTATCTCTGTTTATACCAATTACTCAAATGTAATTCTCAAAAACTCCCCTTTTACTCTCAAAAAACGTAAATGTATCATTTGGAGAATAAATTATATGGTCGCCTGCCAGGGACTTCCATGTGGTCAAGTCCAGCGGTCACTCTGCTGCACTTACCATGATCTGCTTTTTGTCTCCTTTCACCCAGACTAGTCATGCCTTCCCAGTCTTTTCTGATGACTTTGGAGCCTCTACTTCACCTTTAAATGATGGAGTGTCCCAGTGTCTCAGGCCTTGGTCTTGGGTCCTTTCCTCTATACACTCTCCCAACAAGAGATACAACATCTGTTTTTTAAGAGAAAAAGAAACTTTATCAGGAAATTCCTTCCACTTGAGATACATAAAGGACATCCCAGTTGGGAGATGAAAACAACTGGAGAAAGTGATTAACAGCACCAAAAACAGTACAGAACAAGATTCTTATATTTGGCAGATGTGTGGATCCCCAGAGTAGATTAAATTGGATATGATTGGCTTAGGTGACTATCCTCCTCCTCCTCCTCCTTCACCTTTCTGGGAATCCCTGTTAGGGCCACATCCCTGGTGTACAGGACAGATTTCCCTGGCTCCACAGGTAGCAGCCAATTGTTGATTGGGGAGTTAGGATGGCAGCACAGCTCTGCTAGCAGCTCCAAAGCAATGTGTGTGTGTGTGTGTGTGTGTGTGTGTGTGTGTGTGTGTGTGTGTGTGTGTGTGTGTGTGTGTGTGTGTGTGTGTGTGTGTGTGTGTGTGTGTGTGTGTGAGAGAGAGAGAGAGAGAGAGAGAGAGAGAGAGAGAGAGAGAGAGAGAAAATTTGGTGAAGTACTTGGTATGGTTCAATAGACTGTAGGGTCTGAGAACCACAGATAGTGTGTTGAAACCTTTGTCTACCAAGTCATTGACAGAGCCAAGGAAAAGCTCCGTATGGCTGTCTCAGAATTTTTTCCAAGAAACAGATTAATTTTCCTTAAATTAAATCCAGGAACTCCAAAACCTTTCCTAGCATTTATTTACTCTTTTTTTTTTTTTTTTGAAGAGAACTCAGTTAGTCTTTATTCCAGCTCATTCCTGAGCAAGCTCCTATTGCTGAGTCCAAGCAGCTCTTTCCACTCCCTGTCTATTGTTTTGTTTTGTTTTTTAATTTCAGCATATTATGGGGGAACAAATGACAAATGTTTAGGTTACGTATATTGCCTTTCCCCACCCGAGTCAGTCTCCAGCCTGTACATCTCCGAGACCGTGTGCACTGCACCCGTTAGGTGTGAATATACCCATCCCCTCCGCCCCCACGTGCCCAACACCTGATGAATATTACTAATAAATGTGCGCCTAAGTGCTGATCGGTTAATACCAATTTCATGGTGAGTGCATGCGGTGCTTGTTTTTCCATTCTTGTGATGCTTACTAGAATGGGCTCTAGCTCCATCCAGAATAATACAAGAGGCACTAGATCACCATCGTTTTTCGTGGCTGAGTAAGACTCCATGGTATACAGGTACCACATTTTATTAGTCCCCTCGTGTATTGATTGGTGCTTGGGTGGTTTCTACATCTTTGCGATTGTGAATTGTGCTGCTATGAACATTCTAGTGCAGATGTCTTTCTTATAGAATATCTTTTTGTCCTTTGGGTAGATGCCCAGAAGTAGGATTGCTGGATCAAATGGTATGTCTACTTTTAGCTCTTTGAGGTATCTCCATATTGCTTTCCACAGAGGTTATACTAGTTTTCAGTCTCACAAGCAGTGTATAAGTGTTCCTATCTCTCTGCATCCATGCCAACATTTATTGGGACTTTTTGATAAAAGCCATTCTCACTGGAGATAAGTGATATCTCATTGTGGTTTTGATTTGCATTTCCCTGATAATTAGAGATGTTGAGCATTTTTTCATGTTTGTTGGCTATTAGTCTATATTCTTTTGAAAACTTTCTGTTCATGTCCTTTGCCCACTTTTTATGGGGTTCTTTGATTTTTTCTTGGTGATTTTCCTGAGTTCTATGTAGATTCTAGTTATCAGCCCTTTATCAGATGTGTAGCATGCAAATATTTTCTTCCATTCTGTAGGTTGTCTGTTTGCTCTTGTGATAGTTTCCTTGGCTGTGCAGAAGCTTTTTAATTTGATCAGGTCCCATTTATTTATTTTTATTGTTGCTATGATTACCTTTGGGGTCTTCTTCATAAATTCTTTGCCCAGACCAATGTCTATAGGAGTTTTTCCACCATTTCCTTCTAGAATTCTTATAGTTTCATGCCTTAGGTTTAAGTCTATTATCTACTGTGAGTTGATTTTTGTGAGAGGTGAAAGGCACAGATCCTATTTCGGTCTTCTCAATGTGGCTATCCAGTTTTCCCAGCACCATTTATTGAAGAGGATTCCTTTCCCTAGTGTATGTTTTTGTCTGCTTTGTCAAAGTTTAGATGGCTATATGAGGATGGTTTTATATCTGTGTTCCAGTTTTCTGTTCCACTGGTCTATGTCTCTGTTCTTGTGGCAATACCATGCTGATTTAGTTATGTAGCCTTGTAGTATAGCTTGAAGTCTGGCAAATTGATACCTCCCAATTTGTTCTTTTTGCTTTTGCTATAGAGAGTCCTCTGTGGTTCCATATGAAGCATAGAATTATTTTTTCTAGATACGTGAAAAATGATGTTGGTATTTTAATAGGGATTGCATTGAATCAGCAGATAACTTTGAGTGGTATACACATTTTAACAATGTTGATTCTGCCACCCCAAGGGCATGATATGGTTTCCAACTGTTTACATCCTCTGCTATTTCCTTCCTCAGTGTTTAATAGTTCTCCCTGTAGAGAGGTCTTTTACCTCCTTAGTTAAAATATATTCCTAGGTCTTTTATTTTCTTTGATGCTATTGTGAAGGGTATTGAATGTTTGATTTGCTTCTCAGTTTGACTGCTGTTGGCCTATAGGAATGCTACTGATTTCTGTACATTGGATTTTGTAACCTGAGACTTTGCTGAGTTTGTTTATCAATTCTAGTAGTCTCATGACAGAATCTTTGGGGTTTTCTAGATATAAGATCATATCATCATCAAAGAGTGATAGGTTGATGTCTTCTGCCCCCATTTGGATGCCCTTGATTTCCTTCTCTTATCTGATTGCTCTGACTAAGACTTCCAGCACTATGTTGAATATAAGTGGTGATTAAGGGCAACCTTGTCTGGTTCCATTTCTAAGTAGGAATGTTTTCAGTTTTTCCCCCCCGTTCAGTTTGACGTTGGCTGTGGGTTTGTCATATATGGGTTGTATCACTTTTAGGTAAGTCCCGTCTATGCCTATGCCTATTTTTTTGAAGTGTTCTTATCATAAAAGGGTGCTGAATTTTGTCTGATGCTTTTTCTGAGTCTATTGAGAGGATCATATGGTCTTTGTTTTTGCTTCTATTTATGGGATGAATCCCATTTATAAATTTGCATATGTTGAACCATTCCTGCATCTCTGGGATGAAGCCACCTTGGCTTCATCCACACAATGGATTATTTTTTTGATAAGTACCTGAATTCAGTTTTCTAGGATTTTGTTGAGAATTTTTGCGTCCATATTCATAAGTTATATTGGTCTGTAGTTTTCTTTTTTTGTTTCATCCTTTCCTGGTTTTGGTATCGGGGTGATGTTGGCTTCATAAAATGTGTTGGGGAGGTTTCCTTTCTTCTCAATGTTGCAGAATAATTTCTGCAGGATAGGCACCATTTCTTCTTTGTAGGGCTGGTAAAATTTGGATGTGAAACCATCTGGTCTGGGACTTTTCTTTTTAGGAAGGTTTTTTATTGCTGTTTCAATTTCAGTACTTGATATTGGTCTGTTCAGGAGTTCTATTTCTTCTTGATTGAGCCTACAGAGGCTGTGTATTTCTAAGAATTTGTCCATTTCTTCCACGTTTTCAAGTGCATAGAGGATTTTGTAGTATTCATAGATATTTTGTATTTCCATGGTATCAGTTGTAATTTCTCCTTTTTCATTCCTGATTGAGCTTATTAAAGTCCTTTCTTTTCTGCTTTTCATTAATGTAGCAAGAGGCATGTCAATTTTGTTTATTTTCTTAAAGAACCAACTTATTCTCCTGTATAGCTTTTTGTTATCAATTTCATTTATTTCTGCTCTGATCTTGGTTATTTCTTTTCTTCTGAGGGGTTTGGCATTAATTTGTTCATCCTTCTCCAGTTCTTTGAGATGATTCATTAGATGTTGATTTGTGATCTTTCTGTCCTTTGGATGTGAGCATTTATGGATTTAAGTTTTCTTCTCAGGACTGCTTTAGCTGTGTCCCACAGATTTTGATAACTTGTTTCTCCTTTATCATTTAGTTCAAAGAATCTTTTTATTTCCATCTTAATTTCCTCCTTAACCCAGTATTCCCACAGCAGAAGGTTTTATTTTGTAAATTTGCTGCCCGATTATATTTTCCTAGGTAATAAGATTTATTTGTTGCAATATCGTACAATTCATTTGACCTCCAGAAAATACCAATGTGGATACAGAGAGCCATCCTGCCATCCAAAAGGAGCCTGCACTTGTAATAACTTTCCACACCTTTATTTTGTCCCAGGGATCCTTCTTTTCTGTTCCTCATGTAATTCACATCAAATCAATTATAAACAGCAAATGCTTCTGAATGCTCAGGGAGAATATGATGAATGATTATTAACTACAGAGGCACTGTTGCTGAATCTCTGCCTCCCAAGTGTAAACTTTTAAATGGCAAGAGCCTCCCCGAAAGCAATAACCAGCATTTCTTTAATGAAAAGCCAATATTTCAGTAAAGGATTGCTGTATTTCTGCAGCTACTGCTCTATTCAGCTCAACAGTGAAATCTGAAATATTTGGGTGATTAAAACTTTCAATTAAACTGTGCTGTCTCTGGGCATTTACACTTCAAGCCTGTCTCTCCTTTGCCTTTCAGTGGAACACTATCTCAGCAGTAGCAATTACATGGACTGCATTTCCTCACTGACAGGAAGCAATGGCTGTAACCTAAACAGCTCTTTCAAAGGCTCTGACCTCCCTGAGCTCTTCAGCAAACTGGGCCTGGGCAAATACACAGATGTCTTCCAGCAACAAGAGGTCAGTCTTTATTTATTTTCCTGGGTTTCTTTGTTTTGGTTGTGTGTATGATGACTTCTAGCATGAAATCACTCATTGACCTATGACTGTGCTTTCACTGAGCATTTATTCAAGTCTCATAGCTTGTTCTTGCTGCTGAGAAAAATGTCATCTCATTTCTTATTTATTTAGTGCAGCTAGAAAACACAGGATAGCAGAAATAGAGAAAATGGTGCTTGCAAAAATATGCTATAGCCATCCTTCAAAAGTTTGAGCTAAAAAGACCCAATTGGTATATTGATTCACAAGAACTTTGGATTGATTCACAGCTCACCTGAGGTCATCAACAAGTCTGTTTTTAACATGATTTCATTTTTGAATCTATTGTCTTTATTTGTGGTATTTAAAAGTAAGTAACAGCATCCTAAATAAGTATCTGTGGCTGTTTTCGACCCAATCCTAGAAATCTGTAATTTATTACAGAATATATTTTTTAACATGTTCATTTATTCATCAACTTACTGCTTGGGTTTTACCCGAACTGAGACAGAACTAAGATGTCTTCTGAACCATCACGACCATGGATTTTGGTCAAACTGATTAGCCATCGCCTACTATGCACTGGCATAAAGAAAAGAGCCCCTGAGCATGACTCTTTCTGATAATGCTGTCATGTGACCAGGGCACAGTTAACTCAATGCAACAGAAAATTAAAATAGTTCTGTAAATTTATCTCTTTTTCACATCAAGACATGGTTCACGTTGGATGCTAGTTGGCTTAATTTCATGTTAGAACAGTGGTCCCCAACCTATTTGGCACCAGGGACCAGTGTCATGGAAGACAGTTTTTTCCACGGACAGGGGCAGGAGGGGGGATGGTTTCGGGATGATTCAATCACATTACATTTATTACATTTGCAGCTGCTCCCCAGCTCTAGCTAGCATCACCACCTCAGCTCCACTTCAGATCATCAGGCATTAGGTTCTCATCAGGAATGCACAACCTAGATCCCTCGCATGCTCAGTTTACAGTAGGGTTTGCGCTCCTGTGAGAATCTAATGCCACCACTGATCTGACAGGAGGCGGAGCTCAGGTGGTGATCTGATTGATGGAGAATTGTTGTAAATACAGATGAAGTTCCTCTAGCTCACCCACTGCTCACTTCCTGCTCTGTGGCCTGCTTCTTAACAGGCCGTGGACCAGTAACAGTCCATCCGTGGTCCAGGCGTCGGAGATGCGGTGTTAGTGAACATCTGATTTAGTCAGTAATTCCTAGGCATATATCAGTCAATAAGAAATCTAAGGTTTTTATTAGGTACTTTTTATCATAAATTCAATGTATTGCCCATGGCTTAATAAATTATTAAGTTTAGCTGTTGAACATTTTTGTTTTTCACACTGAAAAAGAGATTGTCATGTGTATTAGGTTTTAGGGTATTGATTTTGTTCTATTTCCTCTAAATCTAAGTTAGTGTTCATGATTTAATCAAGGATTTTCTAAGTTGAATAACCCTTTCATAATCAGTGTATTAAAGAATTGTATCTGTATTTTCTTGCTAGAGGAGGATAGCTAATTGGGAAGCTAAAGGTATAAGTATTTTAACTTGTCCAGACACAGAAGGTCTTAGAGTAAGAGACTGAATGTTATTCAATGGTATTCTGGGTTTGCTTTCATGTTTGTTTATTTCCTATTTGAAGAAGCATAGAAATTTATTATAGGTACTTCTTATGCAATTACTCCAAGAAAGAAGAAAACATGAAAGTATAAAGCCAGAGTCACTTTATCTAATATTTTATTATCTAGTGGCGGGGTTCAGAAAACTGTGATCTGCAGGCCCTCTGCCTGATTTTGTAAATAAAGTTTTATTGGAACATAGCCACACTAATTTGTCCACATATTGTCGATGGCTGCTTTTGAGCCATAGAAGCAGAATTGAGTATTTGCAGCAATGACAGTATGGCCTACAAGACCTAAAATATTTACTATATGTCCCTTTAAAGAGAAAGTTTGGGGACAGTTGAACTAGAGAGTTTCTATTAAATAGAATATCTAAAAACTATCTTTAGTACTGTGGTAAATGATGGCCTTAAATTAAGGTTTTGTAAGATCTGGATGTACCTTCAATCAAAACAGAACGTTGTTCAATATCATTTAATGAAAAGTATATTTTACTTTTTTATGGTGTGTTGAAATGTGGTAATCTGCTTCCTTCATGTAGGATATTTTATAATATTCAGATACGATTTAACAAGAACCCCCACTAAGTAACTTCATGAGATTTTATTGTAAGCATGTTGAAGATTGGTTTAGCATCATTCACAGATGATATATCAATATGCATTATTACTAACCATAACTGCCAATTATTTCACCCCTTTGGTGAGCCCATTGCTTTGCTTCCACAGTCATATCGAATGCTCACAAGAGACCCCTGCAAAGTATAGTATTGTCAACCCTCAGTGCCCACAGCTAATAAGGGCAGAGTTAAGATCTGAACTCAAGTCTCTTTGGCTTCAGAGTCTGTTGCCTTTCTTTTCTTCTACACCATCTTTTAAAAAAGAGTGAAATCATTAGACAATTTCCCTTTGCACTTTGTTGCCAGTGCCAGAGACTACAATTTTACTGTTCCTACAAACGCTGCTTTTGTGCCGCCTCCTTCATAGATAGTCTGCTGGGTTGAGCCAAATGAACCATAGATCTGATGGAGTCTGGGATTTTGTCTATCACTCTTAACGCAGAACACAGAGGAAGATACCATCTGTTATATTATTAATATCTAATTTCTTCTTATAAAGATAAAAATACATTTAACCAATTCAGAATCCAAACCTAAGAAATATTTTTCTCTTTCCTGTACAGATGTGTTTTCTTCCTTTTATCAGTTCACAAAAATGGTGCAATCTTTCTGTTTCCTTTTTTGCCATAGCTGCCAAGATGCTCAGAGCTAAGGCTTTGTTAGAATCATCACTTCTGTTTTACCACTTTTATTTCTCTACTGTTGTCCCTTAGGTTTGTGCCACCATCATTCTGTTTGGGAAGTAGGTAGTGCATAACTCATAAATAAAATAGGTGGAGTAACAAGTTGATCCTGTGATGAGGAAGAAAATGAGTACTTAATATATTGGTTATAATTTTTTTTTTTACCCACAGATCGATCTTCAGACATTCCTTACTCTCACCGATCAGGATCTGAAGGAGCTGGGAATTACGACTTTTGGTGCGAGGAGGAAAATGCTGCTTGCAATCTCAGGTGAATATGAATATTCAACTCATATTTTAAAATCTGACTAACTTCTGCCAGCGGTCTCAGCCGGTAGGACTGGTTCTGCCCATCAGCTGCTGGCTTACTACCCTGACACCTTGGTGGATGTGGTTTCAGAGGATTTTTCTGCCATCAGTATAACACATGCTGAGAATATTCTACTCTTTCATCAAGGCATTGCCTGAAACCCGCCTTGACAGTGTTGTTCCTGGAAATACATGTAGATTCCTTCAGAAAGATCTAACCAAAATTACCCTATGCAGAACCCCCAGCGGGGGGGGGGGGGTGACGGGACAGTTTAATTCTCTTCTTTGCTATTGTGTTAAGCAATAATCATCAGGTCACTGAATAATAAGTCTTGATTGGAAGTCATGTTTCAAATGTGTGTCCCCTTGCACACCAACAGAGATTATTGCACTGAGGAAAAAAGAATGCTCATTGGTATTGCTTGGAATCTGGCAGTATTACTTGTCTTAATTCTTTTTAATTTTTTCCAACATTATTAAAGAATGTGTGTGTCACAGAAGGATATATTAATAGTATCCTGAGGGTGGTCACAGAATCAAGGAAAATAATGTTGTCTGACTTCTTAGACTGCTTTCTTTGTGCATCTGTTGCATACTCTGTTTTAGAAAACGCTCTGTACATATTTATTGGGTGCCATTCATTCGAAAGGAATTGAGCCAGATGATGAGTCAGGACTTGGCGAATACGTAGTAATGCACTTCAAAAAAAGTGTTTAGAGAACTGTGTGGAAGAAATTTGAGGGGGAATGGGATTCATTCTGGAAGATTTTATAATACAGTTCTTGAATGTCAAATTTATATGTGTGCCAGTCTCTCAAAAAGACAGACACCAAGGGTAGAAGCCAAGTGTCATGTGCTCTGAGAAAGTGATTTTGCTTTTTCAGAACGCTGAATTTGCAGGCTATGCCTCAGTGAGGCCAGCAGTTGCATCCAACTGGTGAAGGTCTATTCCAGACAGCAGCCACTAATCATATCAGCAGAAAAAAGTAAAAAACCTCAATTGTTTTCCATTTTATTTTAGCAGCATATTGCAAACTGCACCCACCTCCCCATAGGAAATCTTTATCTTTTTAAAAAGCAGCTTTGAAATAGGAATAGAAATCCAGCCATTTAGCTTCCTGGTGGCAGCCTGATAGGTTCTTTCATGGATCAATAGAGTTCTACACACATGAGTTTTAGGAGCCCTCCTTCACTCTGCATGTCCAAGAGGCTACATTAATAGAGCTGCACAGGGCAGGTGCATAATTCCTGTTTGCTCATAAGATCATCTTTGTATAGTGTCAGGAACACTGAGTTCAAATAGGAGACCTGGGCTTCACGAACTCTGCTAAACCTTGAGTCCTTGGATGAGTTTCCAAACCTCTTTTGGTTTGGGTTTATTAATCATGAAGGTAAATTGGAAAGATGATTGTGTAAGGTCACTTTATGCTTCTAAGATCTGTTCTTTCATGTGATACATCATCAGGCCTAGTGAAAATAGACAAATTACAGTTTTAACAGTATATACTACTAGCAGGATACGCCCTTGTTCTTTTCTTTTTTCGATTTGTGCAATAGGGTAGTTTTTCCAACTCATTTGTGTATTCTAAAGCTGAGCCTCAGGGCTATTCCTAGATTCAAGTTAACTTTATATATTTCACATTATTTTATTAATTTTCAAATGAAATTGATATACTACTTGAAATTTGATCAATTTGCATATTCACCACACCTGTACTGTTGAAATATGCCTGTGGGCCAGCACTTTTATGCCAGAGAAGGGTAGTACAATCTGGAATTTCATAATCTTTTGCTAGAGATTCATGGGATGGCAGTGGTAATGTAATGAAAACTAAGTTCTTTCTTTGTGTACCAACCCAGTACCAAACTCTGTAAAGCTTTTAGCAAAAAGCAGATATCTCTAATTACATTCACAAGTTGCAGATGGCTCATCAGTTCCTTACTCTGGAATATATCAGTGTCCTTTACTCTGGATTTTGGGGAGTAGGGTAGTAATCAGAAAGTGTTTTGAATCCTCTTTTTTAAAAAAGTGTTTTTCTAACCATCATCTTCAATGTGGTTCTATTGAAGTTATATAGTACTTCTGTACACTTCTCTCAGTGGATTCACGGGACCTCTTGCTTTAAAGGAAGTTAGAGACTTTGAATAGGATGCCTTTTGACTACTCTGCACAGTGTGGAATGTTTGATTATTTTAAGGGTAATTTTACTTTACCTTATTGAGTGCATTTGTTTGAACCCGGTAAATTATTTTCTCTGCAAGTAATAAGTTTTTATTGAGAAATCCTTCATCAAAAACTTCTTTTTCCAACTCATCTGATAACAAAGACATCCATTTATAGTCCCAGAACATTCCATTTTCTGATAGATAGCAGAATAGCTGCTGGGCGGCCTTGAGTCATGTTTGTCTTGTGGTTATGTAGCTTGGTTAGATAGAGTTTGCTCAAAATTCCTTTTTAAAATTTTGTAGATATTGAACTTATAATCAGAGTTGTGCTTTCACTATGAGGTTTTGTTTTTGTTTTTAATCTTGGGCCAAAAGACATTTATTTTAATGTTACAGGAGTAACTGAGATTTATCTCTAATGGAGATGGATCAAAGAATAAGTTTGATCTCTTTTTGAAATCCACGATATTTCGAAAATTGACGGATTTCTGTCAAAGTATTTTAATGATTGGTTAAATGTACAGGGACTCAGTGAAAGGAAATTTAGCATCCTGTTGTCAGGCTTCCCGCCACGGCCTCAGGTAGATCTAACATTTCCCGACCTATTCTTTTAGTTTGTGACTCTGTTCAGATCCGCAACAAGATCCTGAGAGCTGCCAGGATTGTGTGAACGTTGGAATTGCAAAGAAAAAGGTTGGTATTTTCCCAAACTATTCCTTAGGCTTACTGAAAAATATCAGAGGAAGGAGTTTGCTTTTTAATTTAAAAAACAACAGCAACAACAGCAATAAAAATCCTAGTCTCTTCAGTAGGACTTGATCATAGATAACCTCTCTGGAAGATTTATCTCTGTGCATCACATGTAGAAATGTATGTGTGTTCTCTCATAGAAACTGCATCTGCGAGGAACGACTGAATTCCTTTGTGATCATTTTACTCTTTGAAATCTCTAGCTGATGTGACTTTTTAGAATAAAGTTTTCAATGTTTATTAATTTTTTTTTTTAATCTTCCATGGCCCTACCGTTGTCATGTGCTCAGTTATATAAGTTACCTGTGCTGGGGGAGAATGTTGTTTGGCCTCATTCTTTCCTTTTCCTTGGGAACATCCTCCTGATTTGTAGATTACTCTCCCATGAGAAAATGGAGGCCAGAGGTAGTCCCCTAGCTTGAAGGTGATAAAACTTTCCCAGGCTGTATACTTAAAGGGATTCGTGTATTCTTAACATTCCTATAAGTTTGCCTTTAAGTATATTCAGTTCCATCTTGATTTATGAATTTTGAAGTGCTGTGTTTGTTTTTTAACAAGATACATGTGTTCAGTTTTTAATAGGAATGGCATTGCTACTGTGTTTCTCCAGGGACTTGGAACAATAGCCATCTGCATGCATGCTTGCATGTGTCTCTTTCCTGTAAAGATATCTTCCTTGCTTCTTCAGAGTTTTTAAGCTATGTTTTTCTACTTTAAAAAATAAATTTGGTTTGCTAAAATATGAAGTAAAACTCTGTTATCTGATATAGCTAGAACTACCAGATTGTACTCCTGAGCTTTGGTCAGTCTTCTTTGTCCGACGAATCACTGCAGCTCAGTGACAAGGCACTGACCTGTGCATTAGGCAGGCAGTTTCAGCTTTGTCACTTAATAACTGTGTGGGCAGGCGACTTCATCTGTTTTTAAAATCTGTTTTCTTATCTATGTGATGGGGAGTGGTAACACTGTCTGCCCCTTAAGGAGGACTTGAATAGGACAAAATAAATGTAAAGTGCTTGTCGTATAATAAGCCCTAATGAATCATTGTCATTTTTCTTCTTTTCTAAGACCTATATGTGAACAAAAGAGAGAGAGATAGAGAGAGAGATCTCTATTGTTGCTTTGACCCTATAGGGCAGGCATTTACATTTTGGAAGGCAGTGGAGGGAAATGTTAAGGGTCCGTCTTCCAGAACTTGGGGACAGGAGCATGTCTGGCCATAAGGCTGTCCTTAACCCGGAGTGAGCCCCCTACAACCTGAGTCTGTGATCCTATCCTGACCATTGCAGTAGCTGGCCATAGCTTACATTGTAACTTCAGAATTCTAAAGGTGATTGTATATATGTGGTTGAAAAAGTGCAAGTACCATGCAAATATAAGGTGTTCAATCTCCTGCTCTAGCCCCTCCAAGAAAAAAAAAAGACAGCAGCTTTAAGCAAATCAACTATATAAGCCCTCGAATCTATTTTAAGTTGAATAAATATGAGCATATTTTCATTTGATGGCTACCAGAAACCCTAATTTCCATTGTCTGACAATTCTGTGTACTTGTATGAGTTTATCAAGAACAGTTACATCAGTGACTCAGTAAGGGGTTGGGGTGGGGGATGGTAGGGGTGGATGCCTTACATGCAAGATTGTCTGCTGCAATTAACTTTTTACCTTTCAGGGTAATAACTTTTAGTTGGCAAAAGATAAACTAAGGTGTTTTCTAAGTACTCTGCTTTCTTTAAAATTCAAATAGGGAACCTCAATTTTTCCCTGAAAATTTGGATTCAAATATTAGTTATTTTCAAGTATTAATTTTCTAAGCTGTTATTGTTTTTTTTTTTTTTTACTGAGTTGATATTTTTTTGTTCAGAGAAACCTGTTGATACTTCTTTATGTAACTATTTCTGACTCAAGAAGCATAGGCTTCTTGAGTTGGCAGAGCCATGGGGCTGTGGCTTAATACAGTTGACCCTTGAACAACATGGATTTGAACTGTGCTAAAATATGAAAAAAATTAAGAAAAAGTAAGGCATGTCAGGAATGAATAAAATGCATGTAAATACTAGTCTATTTTATCATTTCTTTCATAAAATATGCCAATCTATTGTAAAATGTTAGCATTTATCAAGACTTACAGAAACACAGAATGGCATACATGGTGCCATTCTTAGTTAAGAGAAATGTAAACAAAAGATGCAGTATTAAATCATAACTGCATAAAATTAACTGTAGTATGTACTATGCTATAATTTTGTAGCTATCTCTCGTTGCTATTTCAGTGAGCTCAAGTGTTAAGAGTATCTTCTAGAAACACTGTGTGATGCTGATCATCTCCATGTGAGCAGTTCAACTCTCCAGTAAATTTCAGATCACAATAAAAAGTAATCTCTCTCTGTTCTTGCTTATTTTTCATTGTGTTTAGGGAAACATCATAAACCTTGAATAATACCATAGGACTCATATGAAGTACTACTAGTGATGTTGCAAGTGCTCCCAAGAAGTAGAGCAAAGTCATAACATTATAAGAAAAAGTTGAATTGTTTGATATGTCTCATAGATTGAGGTCTGCAGCTGTGGTTGCCTGCCATTTCAAGATAAGTGAATCCAGCATAAGAACTATTTAAAAAAAAATCATGAAGTCATGGTTGCAGTTGCTCCAGTAGGCGCAAAACCCTTACACTTTTTGCAAAATACCCTTCTCTCCCGTATTGAAAATTCAGCTTTTATGTGAGTACGGGATTTTTTTTAAGAAAGGCATACCTATTGACTCTAATATGATTCGAGAAAAAGTGAAGCCGTTATATAGCAATTTAAAGCAAAAGGAATGTAAATGATTTAAGCTGGAGAACTTAATGCCAGCAAAGGATGGTTTGATAATTTTAGAAAGAGGTTTGGCCTTAAAAATGTAAAGATAATAGGAGAAGCAGCTTCTGCCAACCAAGAGGCAGCAGACAAGGTCTCACAGCTATTAAAAAAATCATTGAGGAGAAAGGACATCTGCCTCAACAGGTTTTTAATGCAGACAAAAGTCCCCTATTGTGGAAAAAAGTGTCACAATCGACATTTGTTAGGAAGAGAGGTGAGCACCAGGGTTTAAGGCAGGAAGGGATAGGCTAACTCTTCTGTTGAGTGCAAATGCAGTCAGGTTTATGATCAGGACTCCCCTTATCTACAAATTTGCTCACCCTCAAGTCTTGAAAGGAAAAGATAAACACCAGCTGCCAGTCTTTTACATGGACAAGAAAGCCTGGATGACAAGAAATCTTTTCTGCATTAGTTCCATCGATGATTTTGTTTCTGAAGTCAGAAGTACCTCGCCAGGAAGGGACTGCCCTTTAAAGTTCTTTTGATATTGGACAATGCCCCTGGCCACCCAAAACCCCACGAGTTTGCCACCAAGGTGTCAAAATAGTCTACTTGTCCCTAAGTACAAAGTCTCTAATTTGGCCTCTAGGTCAGGGTGTCAGAAGGACCTTGAAGAATCATTACAACATGGTACTCTGTGGAAAGGATCGACAGTGTTAAAGAAGAGAATCCTATTAAAGAGAACATCATGAAAGTCTGGAAGGATTACATCAGAAAGGATGCCATCATTATTATAGAAAAATCTGTAAAAGCCATCAAGCCCCCAAGCAATAAATTCCTGCTGGAGAAAACTATGTCCAGATGTTGTACATGACTTCACAGGATTTATGACAAAGACAATCAAGGAAATCATGAAAGAGATTGTGGATGTTGCAAAAAAAGAAAGTAGGGGGTGAAGGATTTCCAGATAAGGATTTTGTAGAAATTCAAGAGCTAATAGACACCACACCAGAGGAAGAAACAGAAGATGAAGTGATGGAGATGAACCAGTGCCCGAGGATGAGGATGAGGAAGAAGATGTAGCAGAAGCAGTGCCAGAAAGCAGATTGACGTTAGACAGTCTGACAGAGGGTTCTGGTTATTCATGACTACTTATGGCTTCTTTTACGACATGGACCCTTCTATGATATGAGCACTGAAACTAAAGCAGATGGTGGAATAAGGATTGGTATGATAAAGAAAAAGACATTTTTAATGGGAAGGCAAAAAAGACATTCTAATGTACTTCTGTAAAGTTACACCAAATGTACCTGCCTCCGCTTCTACCTCCTCCACCTCTTCTGCCTCTGCCACCCCTGAGACAGCAAGTCTAACCCTGCCTCTTCCTCAGTCTACTCAACATGAAGACAACAAAGATGAAGACCTTTATGATCCACTTCCACTTAATGAGTAGTAAACATATTTGCTCTTAAGATTTTAATATTTTCTCTAGCTTACTTTATTATAAACATGCAGTATTTAATGTATTTGTTTATTCAACTGTTGATATTATCTGTAAGCCTTCCGGTCAAGGGTAGGTTGTTAGTAGTTAAGTTTGGGGGGAGTCAAAAGTTATACATGGATTTTTGTCTGCACAGGGAGGCAAATGGCATCCTAATCGCTATGTCGTTCAAGGGTCAACTGTATTTCACGACACTCCTTCAATGTCCTCATGTTTAGGCGTGGGGTCGTCTTTCATATCTGACTTTAATAACTCAATGATTGCTGTATTTGACATGGATGAGTTCAATCGCTATAATTTTCTGTGCCATTGGTAATACATCCTCTCATATGCCTTTCACCAGCTTTGTTCCTTTTGCCTCTGAAATGATGTTTGGGGTAGGTCAAACTGTTTAATTTAGTTAGAGATTTCTGAGAAAGCTATATCCCCCAGATAGTTTACAAACTGTAATAAAAATTTATTTGCTCTCCAGAGTTTACAAATGGCAATAAAAACTATTTGATGTCTGTGGTTCTCTGGGCTACCAATATGCTACCTTTCAAATCATGCTTCCTAGTATTTCAGAAATAATCTTGGCCATCAATTAAATGTTTTCCTTTTGCTACCAGACTTGACTTTGCCCCAAAAACCTGCCATGCCACCATTTTCCAAGCCATGTCCTATAGTATATATAGAACTTCTCTGTTGAGCACCTAACAATCTCTCTCTCTCTCTTTCTCTCTCTAGAACTAAATAAAAACCGAAGAAAGCTTTTTGAATCGCCAAATGCACGCACCTCTTTCCTGGAAGGTGGAGCAAGTGGAAGGCTACCCCGTCAGTATCACTCAGACATTGCCAGTGTCAGTGGCCGCTGGTAGCAGTGCCCTCTAGGCACACGCCCACCAACTGACTGTAAAGGTGAACACAGGAGATCTGTGAACAGCCTTCACTGCATAGCATCCTCAGCACTCTGGGTGTCTGGTATCAGGACCAAAGCATCTTATTCACACCTGTACTTTATGGCAAAGAGGAAGAAAAGAGAGATGATGTTCTTGTGATGTCAGAACACTAAATATGGATTTCTTTTCTAAAATGACAGTTGGACAGAATTTGCAATATGAAGATAGGGCTTATTTCCTGTTTTTATTTACCTATATAACATATGCACTGATTTTTTTTTTTTTTTTTTTTTTTTTTTACTTAAAATGAAGGATGAATTGACATCTGGGATGCCAGAAAACTTAGAAGTTATTTTGTTTGCTTGTTTTGTTTTGGTATTTGGGGATTTTTTAAAAAAATAATCAAGTGGAATTTTCTGGTACTGCTTTAAAATAATTGAGGTCTTTCAGCACTTTACACGTTCTAATTTCTTGTCCTGTGGAAATTCTTGCTCTTTCCATCTCTCTCTCTCTCTCATTTTCATGTCACCTGATACATTGGTACAGATGAGATTTAGTCACATTTTTTGACTACATCAAATTTTTATTTGAAATGGTACTGGATGTTAGTTTCTGTGCAGAGTATTCTGTGACTTTGGGAAACATAAGCGAGTCTGCTTGGTTCTGGACCAATTCTGTTCATGTATGTCAGCATCCTAGAAACACTTCGCAATGAACCTAGTTCATGGTAATAGGTGCAGAGAAAGACCAAATGGACTTTGCAATATTAACCCTTTGCAGTCGTCATACTTAGCTGCTGCCTGAATTGCTAAAATGATTTTAATGGTTGTCTGGAGGCAAAGGGCTGTTTTTAGTATATTGCCACTAAAGGACATTTATTTATATCAAACTTTTATTTTTAGATATTATAAGCATACAGTACATAATTGATGAAATTGATATTTACTAGAGATTTATGGTAGAGAATGGACGACATTCAATAACTGGAGCCCTAGATTGTCACTTTATTTAAAAAGACAAATAATCATCTGACAAGACAGCACTGTTGCCATTATGAGAAGACATAGATTACGATCTTTATCATGTACGCACTAGCTGAGCTCTGTATGGTCACAGGACTTTCCTAAAACCGTATCTGTCTACTTGAAGTAGACTTGTGTTTGTTGAGAAGAGAAAGGCTTATTTGAGTCTCCAGGGTGACAGTTTATAAAGATAGCTGAGTTCTGAAGGGAAAAAAAAGACTATTTTTAAGTGGCTAGATCCATTATTACAATATTATACTGTGAAAGTCCAAGAAATCAGGCAACATTGTTTCCTGGGTCTTTTCAGGCATCTTATTGTGGATTTGTGAAGGATTTTTAATCCATCAAGAAAATCACTAAAGTGCCTTCCTTTTTTCAAAGCAATATTATTTCCAAGTATATTAATTTGTTAGAAAACTTTCCCATAGGAATGTTCCCAATTACCTGTACTGTAACTACTTATTTATGTTCAGTATTCAAGATTTTCTGCATGGACATAAACCACTGTCATGCGCTCTCAAGCAGAAAGCATTAGACAAGCATACACAACAGTTGGGTACTTTTATACAAACGTGGGATAACAAATACTTGCCTGACGTTTTTTCCACAGCTAAGTCTTACTATTAAGGTAAGATCCAGAATTAAAGAGACATTTTGCACTCAGAAAAACCTTCACTTTAAAAAATAGTATTGGTTACCTTGAAGGCATAGATAATGGGCCTGTCACAAAATTATCAGTTGTGAGTGGCACTAAGGAGCTGCCCTTCCTAACCTAAACTAAGCCTTATCTGCTTAAGGATGTAGAATTAAATCACTCCCTTTTCAAGTACAGTGGAATCATCCTGTGCATATGTAGACAGATGGTCTCGTGAATCACGTGATGATCGTCTGCCTTATTTGATTGTACCCGTGCATCACGCTAAACTTTCAGCACAGGTTAACAATTCTAGAGTTGTTTCCAGTTCAGAAACTCAATGCTCCAAATTTTATTATGTCTTTAATAAGGCCTTCCCAAATAAATATTCAGAGCTCTTTTCCCAGCTCTCTCTACCATGTATTTGCAACAGGAGGGAGATTAGAATGAATATGCAGTATTAAGTTGACATGGGTTTTATGAACAGTGCTTTGATATTATGCCAAAGGGAAAACTGTCCCACTTAAACTAGATTAGGGTGGATAAAAATAAATAAAAACACTGGAAATTATTTTTCTCACTTTCTCTCGATGCAATGAAGGGAATATGACAGTACAGTATATGGAATTGTTGGTGTTATATGATGCACAAAATATTTTGATTATTTGAATAAATGTTAGCTTTTAATCAATCTATGCCTTAATAGTGACTGGTTATCTGTAAATATAGAGCAGATACAGATTGTATTTTTGTGTGGGTTTTTGTCCTTTTAGTGATTTTTTTAAAACAAAATGAGAGATGGAATTAACATTGAAAATGGGAATTTTTTCTAACCTAATCAATTGTTACATGAAAAATAAATTTATATAACCCCTTTGTATTGCTCTTGCTAGATGAAATGTGTCTTTTTTTCAAGAAAAAATCTTTACACATAAATTCTCTGCCTATCTTTGTTTTCTAAGAAAAGCTTTGTTGGGGGAGGGAGGGCCATTTTCAGCAAAGTTGAAAGATATTTCTGCAATAGAATTGAATATGCATTCTCTGTCCTCTTGTTTTGCAATGACATTCCTCATTTTCAACCAGATGCTGAAGCACTTTATTTTAGTCAATGAATCTAGGACCGGTAATCAATCATTGTTTCTCTGGCCACCCATAGATACATACAAAAAGAGTAACATTATAGAACAGATTTTATTCTTATTATTTCTTTCTTTCATAAAGACTCAAGTGTA
The DNA here is from genome assembly GCA_008750895.1 of Mirza zaza. Taxonomy (NCBI): domain Eukaryota; kingdom Metazoa; phylum Chordata; class Mammalia; order Primates; family Cheirogaleidae; genus Mirza; species Mirza zaza. Next base: position 70,861 of record VSMD01065369.1, read on the forward strand.
TGACCACTTTGACAACCTCATCCATCAGCAGAGGCACTCCATACCAAAGCCATACTGGGCTGTTTGACCCAGGTTCCCACTTCAGAGCCTAGCCATTGTGCCTTCTGTCCCTCTGAGCTCTTACCGTGCTGTGCTCTGAGATTCTGACGGGCTGATTTTCAGATGGAATTGATACCATCTATCTAATTCTGAGATTTGGCTAAATCTTAAACCCTAGTCACCACCCATTATACTCCCAGGAATGTCTCCATGTGAACTTTTTTTTTGAAGTGAGATGGAGAGGGGGAAAAGTAATTTCACTCTCTCTCTATAATGCCAGTGTTCTTACTTCATCTGAACTTTCTATGCCAGTGGTTTTTAAAAATTGTTTCTAGAACGAGAGAAACAATTGAACTCATTTATAATTGAAATCTTACCCATGGCCCAATATTATCTACTCATTTACTCATCCTGTTCATGATATTAATGACAGATATATATTTAGTGAGTGCCAGGCCCTGATCTAGACACAGCAGTGAATAAAACAAAATCACATTGTCCTCCTTGAGCTCATATTCTAAGTGGAGAAAGCTAGAGCTGATGTGGAGAGACTGGAGGGTGGAACGTCTCTACCCTTCATCATGGGCCTCCATGTGTTTCTCTCCAAGGGGACTCTCGGGAGTCTAGAAACTCATTTTAAATGAAACCGTTGAGAGTATCCATCAAAATATTCCCTCCACTCATCCTCCATCCCTTTTTCTGGGTTCCACAGGTTTAATCACATTCTAAAAAGAAGAGTGTGGCCAAAAAAAATGGAACCACTGCTTCATAGTTACACCCTATGATAATAATGGTTAGGGACCTATCACTTCTTAGATTTGATTCCAAGTGACTCTGTAGTTGTCAGAAATCAAGTTTGCCTTTTAAGAATATGAGTTTGCTACCACCAAGAATACTCCAAGAATGCAGTAATATTTGGAAGTTAATTCCAAATGTTAATTTCATAAGACACTCAACAATGGAATAAAATGGAGTCTCCGTAAATGACTGTTTCCAAGGGAAGTTCACTCCCTGGGCTATATAAATCCTGGTATATGTTAAATTAGCTCATAATTTATTCTGGCTTGGTACTTACTAATTGTGTGCATTCAAGTATGTTAAAGTGTATTTAACCGAATTTTCGTAATCTGATGTTTATTCAATGTGTTAGATAACTCCAGTCATCACCGAGGCCATGATTCCCCTACAGTCCTGCTCCAGGTAAGTCATCTTTCTTCTTTCTCCTCAAACAGCCTTTGGATAACTGTCAGGTAATCTGGCCAGGGGAGAAGAGGTTGGACTTTGTAGTTTAACACACATGCATTTAGACCTTGTCCTTAGACCTTGGGGAAATTCCTCTGTGTCTTGGACCCTTTTTCTGTAAAATGGAAATAATAACAACTTCTGAGAATGAGTGAGAGGGTAAAGAGAGGCTGTGTGTAAATCTTTCTGCGCAGTATATGGCACAGAGTGAGCAGTGACTTGATAGCAACTGCTATTATTACTAACTGGATTTTCCTTTCACTGCATGGGTGTTTTTTTGCCTATCAGAGATCTTCACTGTGTTCATCTGTCTTCTGCGTCAGAAGAGAGAAGCCAATTTCCTGTGCCAGCATGTTAGGAGAACTGTAAACTGCAGTCCCAGCGACCTACCTCCTGGCTGATAAGGTTGGTGTCAGAACACTGTCCTGAAGGGGAAGTCTGTGGCCTCACACTTTGTACAGAAATCTGTATTGGATTCCTTTTTGTTTTCAGTCCTTCTTCACATCTCTGATTCACCAGAGTGTTGGTAACGGTTCTCCATATGGGTGGAGAGGGTTCATAGCTAATTCTCATAGTCATATATGTTGTCCCTAATTGTCATATTCCTAGAGAGTTTCTATTACTCCAGATGGTATCTCCTTCCTGCCCCCCAGGTCACCTCCATCCTACCCCCAGTTGCTCAGTTTCTCCCACTCTGATTCCTTTCTGCACACCACCACCCCAGGATGTAATACTGATTCCTTTTGGAAGGAGCCATTTGCCTGTATTTGTGTTAAGTTTAGTTGTTCTCTGCTTTAAAAAGTGAACAGAGTTAGATAGTATTTGACTATTCCAACAGACATGGCCAGGACACTTCAAAAACACTTCATCAAGGGATTTCACATTTTTGTTGCTTTTTAAAATACTTTGACTCATTCTGAAAGGAGGCAAGTAAAGCTTGAAGTTCTCTTTCTCAAGGATTAGGCCATCAATGTGTTTTGGAACAGATTTTGGGAATTGGAGTCTGAATCTGACTTTGGAGGCAGAATTTCAGTGTGGGAACCAGAACCTTTAGGAAAAAATTACAGTAACTGAAATGTTTCAACTTCATAATAGAATGTTTGGATGAGTTACAAGGGGGAAAAAAAAGAGTAGCTCTATAATTGGGTGTGTGTGGCCCTTTTTTTCAAGGCCAGAAAAAACAAATGACTCTGAACTCACTGTCTGCAGTGCTTCTTAATCCCTAATAGAGAAGCTGTGGGAATTAGACATTAAAAGACATTAGCAAAACATCTAGAAAACAATTTATATTCAAACAAAATTTTCATCCAGGCACAAACTGACTCTTTGTCCAAATTGCTGAGGTAATTTGATTCAAAGTAGCCATGGATAAAGTTTTCCAGTTTTGTACGTTTGATGATGTGGGTGGGTGACATTTCCTTATTTTTTACTCTCATTGCCAGAATCATAGACTGACATTAATAACAGCCAGATGGAGTTGCTCCGTAAGTTCTTCCTATGGATTGGAAAATGTCCATAATGAAAAGTTATGCTACCTTTGTTTCAGGAATCTGACTTTAAATTCCTAAATGTGCATAGAGAATTCCATACTGTTACTTTATTTATTTATATATATATATACACACACATACATTATTTATATATAAAAATATATATTTTAAAGCTTTTAAAAATACATTAAAATTACCTTAAATATTTTCATTAGAAAAATATGAAATTTTTCTATTCAGGGAAATTAAGGGAAATTAAGAAAAATTACAGCTTTTTCTGTCATACAATAAATTATAATCAAGCTCTCCAGTACAAGGAGGATGTCTTCAAAGAACTGACTTGTTTTTAAAAAATCAGAAAGCACAGAATTGAGTTAGAAAAGAGTATCATGGAAATGATAATGAGAATATTTGCTTCCCATGTATCGTCATAAGCCTAGTATAAAGATAAACTTTTTGGAATATCCATGTAATAGGAAGTGTAAATATGAAAAGTGGATTCATTACTTTCTGGTTACAACACTTTTTAAGCCAATGTTAAATTAACAAGAAAGAGAAACCAATTAAAGAGTTAAAGAACTAAGATCAAAACTTTTTAGGTGCCTAATTTAATGTCCTCCTCTTACAGTATTTTTGTATGAACGATTCTGTATTTCTGCCAGTTTGTTAACAACAATCAGACGTAGGCTATGCAAACATAGTTGTTCATTTACCAGCATTTGTCAAACTATACGTGGTGAAAAGCCTTTTGTTGTTGTTTTTCAATTCATTGAAGACTAATTCATTTGTAAAATATAGTAAAACTGTTGTGGTAGTATAAAATTGCTGTAAAAAGTTTCCAAGTGCTTACTCTCACTTTCTGTGCTTATTGGAGACCAGGAACAAACACTTTTAAGATTCACACTTGTGTTGCGGTCTACTCTTAGAGGAGTACTGAGTTATATATTTTTCATAATAGAACCTTGAAGAATGTATTCAAAAATATATCCATGGATTTCTAAAGTGTCCTCTGCATGTTTTATCAGTGGCACCAGTGTAGAGAGAACTTGGATGTGCTTTCAAGTATCTTTAAGACACAGTAAGTTGTGTAAATCCTCCTGGAGACATAATCAAAACATGCCTACCATGTGTACTCAATGTAAATGTGCTTTTCTTTTGATTTCTGTTCTTTGGCCAGCCCTGTGGCTACTACTGCAGCTCCCCGCATCAAATTCTCCCTCTGCTGGTTTCTCCATCTCACTTCATCCCATTTATTTATGCTTTCCCACAATGGAGGGAAAAGAGCATTTTCAGTCACTTGGAGGAGAGATTATTTTATGTGGCAGGACCTCTAGGTTCTGGCATGGTCTAGGAGTGGAAAATATTTCCTTTGATATCCTCAAGATGGTGGTTTGCAGGGTTCCAAGTCAGAGGCCAGCAGGGCGCACATGTACAGCAGTTTGGAGGCAGGCCCATTGCCATTTTCACCCTTGCAAGGCTAATCCAGACCACTCTGTTCGAAGACATTCTTTATTAGCAGATGTTAAAACTTTACCTCTCTAAGATGTTCTTGGAAATTGACTTTAATGTTCTGCTAAAGCAGAGGAATCACCCAATTCCCATAGCAGGCAGTGATAAAGATGCATTTTCAGCCACAGAAAAGAAAAATGAAATTCCAAACAACTGTCACTCCAACCTACAGCCTGGAGAAATGAGTTGACAGCTCTGTAAAGGGGACGTCCAAACCAATGTGCCTGCTGGAGTAGAACAGAGTGCCCATGTGGAGTGACAGTAACAGACCAGCTACAAGCTGGTTGGGGATTATGAGGACCAACTGTTCACACAGAAGGGAAGGGAACCAAGGAAAAAACTATACAGGAAAAGAGGGATGGTGGAGGAGCGTGCTACAGCAAAGCCTGTAGGCCACAACCCAGAACGAAATCCCTGGGTTTGTGTCTGTGGACCTTGCATGCGTTATGCATCCAGTTCCTCCAGCCATGCAGTGGGAACTGACTCAGCCATAAAGGGGACTCCTGAAATGATGAGGCTTCGTAAAGTGGCTTCCTTTCCAAAGGTTGCTCAGGCCTTCTAGGATTTCTCCCAGTTAGCTGGGGGAGAAGGGAACAGGTGGGACAACCACCTTCTCCGTGGTAAAGGGAATGCGAGACTCCATAGCAAGTGTGAGGATGAGCTATGACCAGGGCTGGACCAGAATTTTCCTTTATAAATGAATATGCAGCCCACAGCCGCATTTATATAGTCCTGCCTGATTGCGTGGGCCTGTGTGCGTTTGGAGGAACTTGGGTAATAGTACTTCCACTCCTGGCTTTTAGCCCAGGGGCATGTATGAGTTACAAATATTAATTCCTACTTTGTACATCATCTTTTGACTTTGTGATGCTTTAGCCCATATTATTTTTGATGCTTTTTATTTTTTATTTTTTTTCCGAGACAGAGTCTCACTCTGTTGCCCAGGGTAGAGTGTCATGGCGTCAGCGTAGCTCACAGCAACCTCAAACTCCTGAGCTCAAGTGATCCTCCTGCCTCAGCCTCCCGAGTAGCTGGGACTACAGGCATGTGCTGCCACCATGCCTGACTAATATTTTCTATATATTTTTAGTTGGCCAATTAATTTCTTTCTGTTTTTTAGTAAGACGGGGGTCTTGCTCTTGCTCAGGTTGGTTTCGAACTCCTGATCTTGAATTATCCTCCCGCCTCAGCCTCTCAGAGTGCTAGGATTACAGGCGTGAGCCACCACGCCCAACCTTTTGATGCTTTTAAAATTACAACCAATCAATTTTATAGAAATACTCCCCAGATCAACCCTAAATGACTGAAAACAAATTTCTAGGGGAAGGTTCAGAAAAATCTTTATTTTTCTAAAAGTTTTCCAGATGGTTCTGTCACATCAGGACTGGGTACCCAGTCTTTGAAACCATTGGACAAGGACCATTGTTAAATATTCATTTCCATTTTAGCATTTTTCTATCCTTCTAAATTTGAGTCTAACCCTGTCTTTAGATGCTATTTAAAGACTTTAGGCAGGGGATGTATTATAATTTCCTTTTGTTTAGAAACTTAATTCTTCAAAGTGTAAATAAAAAGGGCAACATAAAAGCTCTGAATGGGGCAATCCTGAGGAAAACACACTTTAGGCCTTTAAGAATGTCTACCACCTGTGTATTGGTCACATGCTAATTCAAAATTTCGTCACAGATTCCCTAAGGATTTGTATAAGGCGGTAGTTTGAAGACAAAATTAGCAGGTTGGATCTTGTACTTGGAATGAAATTACATTTCTAGAATGCTGCCTTTCAGACTGGCCTCTCGTCATATTCCCTCTCTCCTTGTGTGCTAAGAATTTTCTTCCTGTCAGTTGTGGCCTGGGATGGAAAGTAGGCTCTGGGCACCTAAAATACCAAGAGGGCAGTTCCCACTGTGCATTCAGGGTCTTCTGCTGGGGCCTAAAACATTTCTTTTCCCGGACTCTCATGGTACCTGAAGCCTGTCATTAAATATGTCCCTTTGGGCTAAGACAGGTCTGTTCCCTACATTGCATAAACAGGATGCAGAGATGGGAATCTGTGCCATCCTGCCTCCTTTTAGCCTTTCTCGGTAGGAGGAGATCCCCTGGATCTCTGGCCTCTGGGCAGGGCTGACTTCCCGGGCATGTGGACGATGTAGTCGCCAAAGACCCATGCCTAGATGAGCCTTGGGCTTGGTTTAATGCTGTATTTTTGCCATCTTGAAACTCTCAATTTTTGAACAAGAGACCCAGTATTTTCACTTTGCACTAAGGCCCACAAATTCCTTAGCTGGTCCCGCCTCAAAGGCGGATCCAGCTCCCTGTGAATAAGCAGAAACCCTCAGCAGCTGGTCCAACTTCCTTTCTACTTTTGTGGCCGTCACATTAAACTGTGCGAGATGAGTGGGAGAGGTGACTTTGTTGGAGGGGATTGGACATAGGTCTTCTCACTGGGAAAAAATGTTTCCTGTCCTTTGGCCCACGTAGCTTCCGGGCAGGACAACTAGAGCTCCCTGGATGCCACACGTGGCCCACAGACTGGCCTTCGTTCAACGCACAGCAAACTCAGCATATAACTTTACAATTGTTATTTTTGCAGAGTATTTTAAGGAAGCCAGAATCATAAAAGAATCCTTTCTCTTTTCCCTCCTGCTAAGGCTGGGCCCTGGTATATGTGGGTGAAGTAAATGGCTGACGTAAGGGACGTGTACTCTGGCCAGAAACTACCACTATTGAACTCGCCTCTCTGTCAATGTAGTGTCTGTCATGTGCTAAGGAACCTGAGGTCTGCTCTTCCTTCCTCCGTGGACTTTCTGCCTTGTTTGTGGTATTTAAGCTGTTACTCAGGTTTTTCCCCTCATCCAGCCTCATACTTCTACCAAATGGGACAGCAGGAATAACTTTAGGGGAGTGTACAGGGGGAAAATAGGTGTTGGACTAAGATAGAGCTGGCTGGGGAGAAGGCAGGTTGTTTTCTTTTGCCCAGGGCACTGGCGGATGAGGAGGTAGTGTTTTGCTAAGCAAATGACAGTCAAAACCCTCACCCAGAATTGATTCCTGGACCCTGTAAACTAAGTGACTAGCCCACAATTTATATTCTAAGATAACCTGAATTTGGTATGACTTGTGTCAGGGAAGAGAGAAATCCGACGAAATAGTCAACGTGACACGTAGGCAGGGCATTGGGAGGGATAACACGCAGCTAAATTCTGAAAGTTGCCTAGATCAGAAGCCATTTAAAGGATAAAAGGATGGGGTTTGCTGAGGGTTTCATGGCACGAATGACCTGCAGGGGTAGTGAGTCTCTTCCAGAGTGTTCTGCATACACCAGGATGTAGAAACAGGGTGACTTTTTTTTTTTTTTTTTTAAGATAGAGTCTTGCTCTGTTGCCTGGCTAGAGTGCAGTGGTTTTAGCACAGCTCACTGCAACCTTGGGCTCAAGCGATCCTCATTCCTCAGCCTCCCAAGTAGTTGAGCCCTTGCTCACTGCGCTAAGTACTTTATGCAGTAGCAGTAAGAGATAATGTCAGCACTCCTTAGGTTGCCAGTGACAATGTGTTGATAAAACTGATGCAAAGACATGTTACCTAATTTGCATGTAGCCAGCAGGAGGTCAGCTGAGGTTTAGATGTAAACATTTTGACTCTAGAATTGGCACTTTCTTCACTTTCTCTATGCTGAGCTGCAAAAGATCTGGGGCAACATGGGCAGATTGGCTGGTCACAAGTTGCCTATTTGTGTTTAGAGGGGAACTGTGATCTGAAATCGGAAAAATGACTTGAAAATAGAATATCTTTCTGTGTATACTAGCAGGCAGGAGGGTGGAATTCCATGCAGCCTGCCCGCTTCAAGCAGCGTACAGACATGTTGAGAGCATCTTATACAGGCAAGGTTCAGGGCTGAGAGTGCACAGCTTAGAAGTGACAGCACCCCCTCCGGGCCGTGTGTGGAAAACACTTGACCTGGAAGAGTCACATGGGGATTTAGTCACAGTAAATCTGGAAATGTACTCGACTGGCACTTCAGACCTCTGGGGGATTCACATGCTCTGATTTCTTTAATTGCTACGGAACTTTAAAAAGCCTTGATATGAAAAACAATGTAAGGGCTGTGGCTCCAACATAGAGTGTTTTCAACCAGTCAAGAAAACACTGTACTTATCACAGGAAGGGGAAGAGGGCAAAGAATGAACCCACCCTTCATTCCCATCCCTTTTTCAGGAGGGGGAATATGCCTGGTTAATCTTCGGATTCCTCCAGTGACATTGCTATAAAGGTGTTTGACTGCAGATATTCTGCTCTTCTCTTCTTGGTGACCTAATGGAATTTACTGCTGACTAAATATTGACTATTGGATTTAGCCCACTTACCAGCTCTTCATTACTTTGGGCAAGTTATTTTGGCTTCTCTGACACTCTGCCTCCTCATTTGTAAAATGTAGTTAACAAATATCTACCACCCAGGGTTATCCTGACGATTAATTTAAGAATCTCACCCAGTGCCTTTCTATTAGGATGTGCTCAATAAATGTTCATTTCTTCCCTCATGCCCCAGATCAGCACTGTCTCTAGGGCAACGCTTCAAAAACTGTTGAGAAAAACAATTACAAAAGTCATTTGCATAGAAATGTCATGTTGCATAACCTTATATACAGTGTTCCTTGCCTCTTCTAGAATGAATTTTCCACATAAGGTGCCTGGCGATGCCCTCCAGCCAGAGCTCACCGGGAACATACCTGTAGTTGACAACTTGGGTTTCTTACCCATTGCAGAGAGAGAGGATGCACAACATGGGGGGCCTGTGGGCTGTCTCAGTAAGTGGGTGTTAGAAAGGACCTATAGGATTTGGACTGGTGTTTTGGGGGAGGGATTAAGGTAGAGAGGATTTGCTCTGGATTGGATGCCTATGTTGTCAACACCCAAACAAATGAGATGAAGTATTCACATCTCAGAGAGCTCTACAACAATGCCAGATGTTGCTCAATCAGAGTGACAGAGTGGAAGATGGATTAAGTTGGGCATAGCTGATGAACTGCTCACCACCGTTTTGATGTTGGCATCAGAGATAGTGGAAAGAGCCCACACAGGCTTACTCGTTACCAGTTTATAGAGCAGAGGAATTGGCCTGAGATTTCTCTTGGCTGTGCATCCTCCAAAGGAGGTAGAATTGTGACTCCTCCATATTTAAGATCATCAACAATCTATATTGTTTCCAGTATTTCTCTAAAACAAAATGCAGGCTAGGACACAAATAGGAAATGGGAAATGCATGTGGAAATGGGAAAGACAAGCTCAAAGCTGGCAGAGATTTGGGACAACTGCTTCTAGGGGTCAAATATCAGTGAACAAAAGCTCATCCTCACTGCAGAAATCCATTGGGTAGTGACTACTAGGAAGGAGTTCTTCCTTACTTAAATCTCTCATGCTGTAGCTAATTAACCTTCTTTGTACATGCTTAGTCACTGGAGAGAAGCAAGGTTAACTGTGGAAAAGGCTGTAGAATAAATACCTAATCCCCGACAAGCTCTGCTCTCAGCTTCCTGCAGCCTTCTGGGAGCCTTCTCCTCCTAGATCTACTTTTATAAGCTTCCCACCCTGTGCCCTCTTTCCCAACAAATTACTTTTTCTTTAAGTCAAATAAGTTCACTTGGGGAAGAAAAAGAAAAAAAATCCTTAGGTGTGAACAGCAAGAAATGCTTTTAATCCTCAAAGTGGCTGTGGTGTCTTGTCCGGGAATAATGACTTAATCCAAAGCAATGAAGGACCAGGGGTGGAGAACCAGGTATCAGCGGTTTCCTTTCTAGAAAAGATTTTTCAATCTGATTTTTAAAAACTTTCACTGGATACCAGGTGATCAAGTGCCTGCTCTGTCTCCATAAGGGCATCCTCTGTGGAGGATTGGTGATCATCCTTAAGTTAAATAATGCATATATGTAAAGTACTTTTCACAGCTCATCACATGGTTAGTGCTTAAGGGAAGGTCACTGTAATCATTATACTCTATTAAATTGCTTTTTGTGTACTTTGGCTATTACTGATATGGGCAGGGTGAGCTAAGGCAATTGGATCTGCAACTTGAGGTCATGGTCTGGCACAGGAAGGGATTCAAGTTGGGTTTATTATCCAGGAGTGCCACTGGCCCCTCCTCCATTCCAAGTTATTCTGTACTTATGGACAGAAGTACGGTGATCCAATTTGCTTTTTGGTTTTTTTTTCTTTTGTTTTATTTCAGCATATTATGGGGGTACAAATGTTAGGTTACATATATTGTCTTTGCCTCACCCAAGTCAGAGTTTAAGCAAGTCCTTCCCCCTGACAGTGCCCCCTGGTCTTATTATGTGGGACCCCCCACAATCTGCCTGACACCTGATGAATGTTATTACTATATGTGCTCTTAACTGTTGGTCAGTTAATACCAATTTGATGGTGAGTACATGTGGTGCTTGTTTTTCCACATTCTTGTGATACTTCACTTAGTAGAATGGGCTCCAGCTCTATCCAGGATAACACAAGAGGTGCTAGGTCACCATTGTTATTTGTGGCTGAATAGAGAACTCCATGGTATAATATACCACATTTTATTAATCCACTCATGTACTGATGGGCTCTTGGGTTGTTTCCACATGTTTGCAATTGTGAATTGTGTTCCTATAAACATCCTAGTGCAAATGTCTTTTTTATAGAATGTCTTTTGTTCCTTTGAGTAGATAACCAGTAATGGGATTGCTAGATCAAATGGTATTTCTACTTAATAGCCATGTGAGATGTCTCCATATTACTTTCCACAGAGGTTGTACTAGTTTGCAGTCTCACCAGCAATGTATAAGTGTTCCTCTCTCTGTCTGCATCCACACCAACATTTATTGTTTTGGGACTTTTTGATAAAAGCCATTCTCATTGGATATAAATGATAGCTCATTATGGTTTTGATTTGCATTTCTCTGATGATTAGAGATGGTAAGCATTTTTTTCATATGTTCATTGGCCATTAGTCTGTCTTTTTTTGAAAAGTTTCTGTTCATATCCTTTGGCCACTTTTTGATAGGGTTGTTTGTTTTTTTCTTGCTGATTTTCCTGAGTTCTATATAGATTCTAATTATCAGCTCTTTATCAGATGTGTAACATATGAATATTTTCTTCCATTCTGTAGGTTGTCTGCTCTCATGATAGTTTCCTTGGCTGTGCAGAAGCTTTTTAATTTGATCAGGTCCCATTTATTTATTTTTATTGTTGCTGTTATGGTCTTCATAAATTCTCTGCCTAGGCCAATGTCTAGAAGAGTATTTCCAACGTTTTCTTCTAGAATTCTTATAGTTTCATGCCTAAGGTTTAAGTTTGTTATCCACCATGATATTGATTTTTGTGAGTGGTGAAAAGTGCTGATCCTGTTTCAGTCTTCTTTGTGTGGCTATCCAGTTTACCCAGCACCATTTATTGAATAAGGATTCTTTTCTCCATTTATGTTTTTGTATGATTTTTCAAAGATTAGATGGCTATATGATGATGGTTTTATATCTGGGTTCTCAGTTATGTTTAGTAACTGAGATATGTTAGTCATATTGGACTATGTCTCTGTTCTTGTGTCAGTATTGTGCTGTTTTAATTACTATAGCCTTGTAGTATAGCTTGAAGCCTGGTAAACAGATGTCTCCCAGTTTGTTCTTTTTGCTTAAGATAGCTTTTGCTATACAGGATCTTCTCTGGTTCCATACGAAGTGTAGAATTATTTTTTCTACATCTGCGAAAAATGATGTTGGTGTTTTAATAGGGATTGCGTTGAATCTGTAGATCACTTTCAGTAGACATTTTAACAATGTTGATTCTGCCAACCCAGGAGCATGGTATGGTTTTCCACCTGTTTATGTCCTCTGCTATTTCCTTCCTCAGTGTTTCATAGTTCTTTCTGTAGAGGTCTTTTACCTCCTTAGTTAAATATATTCCTAGGTCTTTTATTTTCTTTGTTGCTATTGTGAAGGCTATTGAGTCTTCAGTTTGTTTCTCAGTTTGACTGTTGTTGGTGTATAGGAATGCTACTGATTTCTGTATGTTGATTTTGTGACCCGAGACTTTGCTGAATTTGTTTATCAATTCCAGTAGTCTCATGGTAGAATCTGTGGGGGTTTTCTATATGGTAAGAACATATAATCAACAAAGAGCAATAGGTTGACCCTATTTTGTACCCATTTGGATGCCCTTGATTTCCTTCTCTTGTCAGATTGTTCTGGCTAGGACCTCCAGCACTAAGTTGAATAGAAGCAGTGATGGAAGGCAACCTTGTCTGGTTCCAGTTCTCAGTGGGACTGCTTTCAGTTTTTTCCCATTATGATTTTGGTTGTGGGTTTGTCATATATGGCTTGTATCAGTTTTAGGTAAGTCCCAGCTGTGCCTATTTTGTTAAATGTTCTTACATAAAAGGTTGCCCAATTTTGTGGAATGCTTTTTCTGTGTCTATTGAAAGGATCATATGATCTTTGTTTTTCCTTTCGGTTATGTGGTGAATCACATTTATAGATTTGAGTATGTTGAGCCGTCCCTGCATCCCCAAGTGGGATGAAGGCCACTTGGTCATGATTATTATTATTTTTTTTTTGATAAGCACCTGAATTTGGTTTGCTAGGATTTTATTGAGAATTTTTGCATCTATATTCATAAGGGATATTGGTCTGTCATTTTCTTTTTTTGTTGTGTCCTTTCCTGGTTTTGGTATCAGGGTGATGTTGGCTTCATAAAACATGTTGGATTCCTTCCTTCTCGACATTGTGGAATAATTTCTGCAGGATAGACACCAGTTCTTCTTTGTAGGTCTGGTAAGATTTGGGTATGAAACCATCTGGTCTGGGCCTTTTCTTTTTGGGATGGATTTTTATTGCTGCTTCAATTTCAGTACTTGATATTGGTCTGTTCAGGAATTCTATTTCTTCCTGATTGAGCCTAGGGAGGCTGTGTGTTTCTAAGAATTTGTCCATTTCCTGCACATTTTCAAGTTTATGTGCATAGAGGTTTTTACAGTATTCATAGATGACATTTTGTATTTCAATGGTATCAGTTGTAATTTCTCCTTCTTCATTCCTGATGGAGATTATTAGAGTCCTTTCTTTTCTGCTTCTTGTTACTGTTATATCTTCTGTATAGTTTATCAATTAAATTTAGTTCTACTCTGACCCTTATTTCTTTTCTTCTGCTGGGTTTGGGGTTAATTTACTCATCCATTTCCAGTTCTTTGAATCAATTCATTAGATTATCATTTTGTGTTCTTTCTGCTTTTGGATGTAGACATTTATGGATATAAATTTTCCTCTCATAACTGCTTTAGTTGTGTCCCAGATTTTGATTACTTGCCTCTTCTTTGTCATTTAGTCAAATAATGTTTTGATTTCCATCTTAATTTCCTCCTTAACACAATAATAGTACAGCAGAGTCACCAAACCAGTCTGAAGAGGAGGGTGAAAAGTGCAGATCCTGTTTCAATCTAAAGTAGACTGTGATGTGATGTCCGTGACTTTTTGTAGAGATGAGAGTTTCTATGGGAATTGATTTCTAATTCTACTGTGGTCTGAGAAGATGCATGGTGTGATTTCTATTTTTTTAAATTTTTGGAGACATGCTTTGTGGCCTAGGATATGGTCAATATTAGAGAATGTCCCGTGAGCTGGTGAGAAAAAACGTATATTCAGTGGGTTTGGGGTAGAAAGTCCTGTAAATGTCAGGCCCACTTTTTCTAGATTTCTGTTTAAGTCCATTGTTTCTTTGGAGAATCTTTCCTGTTTTGTCAGAGGAGTGTTAAAATCCCTGGCTATTACAGTGTTGCTGTTTATCATTTTATTTAGATCAAGTAGGATTTGCTTTGTGAATCTGGGTGCACCTGAATTAGGTATATAAATAATATTTAGAATTGTTATGTCTTCTTGTTGAATTGTACACTTCACCATTATATAGTGACCATCTTTGTCTTTCATTACTTTTGTTGATTTGAAGACTAAGTTATCTGGAACTGCCATGCCAGCTTTCTTTTGGCTTCTGTTTGCTTGGAATATTGTTTTCCATCCCTTAAGTCTGCATGCATACCTGGGGGTTAGATGTGTTTCCTGAAGACAGTAGACACCCGGTTTGTGTATATTTATCCATTCAGCCAGCCTGTTTAGTGGGCAGTTCAAGCCATCCACATTTATTGAAGGAGTTGATAAGCGGGGCAGATTTCTGTTCATCCTGTTGAGTTGAACTTTGTTACTTTTTCTCTCTTGAGCCAGTGGGGTAGGTAACTGGCCTTTGACCTTTAGCTTTTGAATGATTTTATACTGGTGAGTGTTTATTGTGTTGATCCGTGTATAATGCTGTTTTGAGTACTTCCTGGATGGCAGGTTTTTGTCTTGCTGAATTCCCTTAGTCTTTGCTTGTCTGAGAAGGTCTCTATTTCTCCTTCATATAAGAAACAGTTTTGTAGGATATAGGATTCTAGACTGGACATTATTTTGTTTGAGAGGAGTCAGAATGGGGCCCCAGTGTTTTCTTGCTTGTATGGTCTCAGTTGAGAAGTCTGCAGTTATTCTGAGGTGTTTTCCTTTCTAGGTTACCTGATTTTTTTTTCACCTTACAGCTCGTAGGAGGGAGGGCATCTTTGGTGGTTATTTTGGCCAGTCTGATGACTATGTGTTGTGGTGTCTTCCTGTTTACAATGAATCTCCCAGGAGTACTTTGAGCTGCTTGTACCATGATATCCAGATTTTTAGCAAGACCTGGGAAATGTTCATCTATTATATACTCAAATAGCTTATGTGACCCTTATGTGTTTTCTTCTTCTCCCTCAGGGATACCTATGATTCTCACATTAGGCCTCTTCACATAATCTCATATTTCTCGTAGGCGTTGCTCTTTTCTCATATTTTTCTGCTCTATCTCTGTGACTCATTTAATTTAAAGATGTTATCTTCAATGCCTGAGATTCTTTCTTCTATTTGATCTTGAGGCTTTCCGCAGTGTTTTGTAATTACTATTTCAATTTCTTTAGTGAATTTCTTTTCCAAGTCCTGGATTTTTGTTGTGGTTTCTTTGTGTTGGGTATCCATTTTCTCTTGCATATCATTGAGTTTTTCTACAATTCATGTTCAAAATTGTTCTTCTGTCATTGTGGTGTTCTGAATTTTGTTGATGTCCATTGCTAGAAAGCTGGTGTTCCCATTTGGGGGTGTGCTTTCTGTTTGATTTCTCATACTTCCAGAGTTCTTTTGCTTATTTCTTCCCATCTGGATCAGCTATTGCTTTTTACCTGTAGATTTTCATTTGGATAATGACATGCTGAGTTTAGTCTCTGAACCAGTAGGTGGTGTTTGTGGTTGAAATTTGACTACACCCTGTATGATGAGTCAGTAGATGCAGTAAAAGGATGTGCAAATTGATCTCCCTGTCAATACGTAGTGCTTGCTGGGAGGAGCAAGCTGTAATGTTGTTTTTGGGTCCTGTAACCAGCTGTTGTTCCTCAGGTGGTGGGTGGGGTCTGGGACTTCCAGATGTACTCTTATTCTCCACCTCAGTTGGGGAAGGTAGAGGCTGGGCAGAGATGGGTTGAATGAACCTGCCCTCAAGCTCCAAAAATGCTGGTAGGAGGAATCAAAGGTCTGTTCTCTGCTTCTGGGAAAAACTGCCAGGAATGGCCCTCCTCAGTCAAAATATCTGGGCCTGTCCGAGAACTGCCATCTGGAGCAGACTTTGTTCCTTTCCACCCTCCC
The DNA here is from genome assembly GCA_008750895.1 of Mirza zaza. Classification (NCBI taxonomy): domain Eukaryota; kingdom Metazoa; phylum Chordata; class Mammalia; order Primates; family Cheirogaleidae; genus Mirza; species Mirza zaza. The sequence continues at coordinate 86,857 of VSMD01065369.1, forward strand.
TTATTCCACAGTTCTCCCAGGCCTCTGCCAGCAGGCAGGACCTAAAGCCAGGAGGTTTTGTACCTAGAACTTCAGTTAGGAGCACATGGGATGAGGGTTGCCCCTGAAGGCACGCAGACTCGTTCACAAATATCCCTCCTATGCCCCCTTGGCAACATGATTGAGACCTGGGTGGATGCAGGCCTGTTCCCCAAGTCCCAGAGATCAATCCCCGACCCTTCCAGGGAAAAGAGTGATGGTCTCAAGTCACCCACAGGGTGGCTAAGCTGGATCCATGTCCCTCTGCCTCATGATTTGCCCTGCTCTCCTGGAATCACCAGGCAAGCAGCACCTGGAGGGCTGGCAGGTAGGGAGCTCCTAGTTAGTACCCCTCCATCTGCTGTAGGGCCCCAAAAGGAAAGATCCCATTTCCTGCAGATGCTTCCAGTAGTGGCTAAATTGTGTCTCTTGGCAGCCTCGGGTAGGGAAGGGGAGAAAGAAGCAATATGGTACCTGCTGATCAGCTCAGGTCTGTGGGGCCCTAAGGGAGCTGGGAGCCTGGGGCCCTATCCACAAGAGGCTCACTGTTGGCAGCCATCTCTGGGCTGGTCCATCTCTGGGCTGGTGTTGGCAGGTCTCTACAACTGCTTAGGAACCCACCAGCAGTCTGAGATGCAAGGGAGGGGAAATTTAACTGCTCCACTTACCTTTGTTGCTGGTCTCAAAGCCTCTTCGGGTTTAGATCCTGCTGATGCTTTTCTCCTTACAGTTCTCTGCACCTTCTTCCCATGTAGTCTTCTGTAGCTTCAGACACCCTTTCTTTGACCCTCATCCAATCTATGCCTGGTTGTTTTTGTTTTTGTTTTTGTTTTTCACTTTCTTCTAAAATCTATCCTTCTTTTAGAGACTTTCTTGTCTGCCATCTTGCCCCAATTTGCTTTTTATTAGTATATGACTCTGGTAACTTACACTTTGACAATCTGGGCTAAAATGCTGTGTGAACTCCATCTAGGACAGAAGATGGCAGAGCCTCAGGGAACTCACACTGGATACATACCCAAGATGTCCAGACCAGACATTTTGTAGAGAGCTATGTGGATCAGGCCAAGTTGTGGCCCAATTCTGAACAGTTATCAGAGATGTGAAGCCCCCCTTTATAGCTCTCCTAGAAGTGGAATAGTGACCTTGGGTAAGGTCACTCTGGATTGACAGGATGGACTTAACCTCAAAGGCCTACATGGAGGCCCTCTGGGTCAGCCCTGCTGATACATGGAAGAAGCTCCTTTGGGGTGATTATGTTCCTCATATAAGCTCCTATAGGAGGGTGAGAACAGTCCTAAAGGAAATATCATTAGGGATGTGGCAAAAAAGTATTTGCACAATATCTTGATGACTTCAGTAAGAATGATGTAAAATTATGAGTAGAGAAGGTGCTAAATCTCCAGTGTTCAAATTGATGGTTATGGCTCCTTTACTTAGCCAATGAGGGGAAAACTCTTTGTATTAATACTTTCTAGGGAGTGCATTCACAGGCAAAGAGGAATGAAGATAAAAGGGAATTGAGTCAGAGAAGGCAGGACAGCAAAGAAAAGGTATTGCATTCCCAAGGTGACCATAGCTTGGTGGCAAAATAACCTTGGAGTCTTGCAAAAAGTCTTCCAAGAGGCTATATAAGTCTTCTACCTCTTTGAATCAGGCTTTAACCACTTCAGTACCATGCTCATGGTCTATACAGTAGTTTGTGCTGTGCATTGACAACGAATCTGTTTTGATCTTGTGTGATGAGGAAAGCTTTAAAGCACTGAAAGCTTGTTTTACTTTACAGGCAGCTTTACTTGTAATGTAAATCAGAATAGGTAAGATAAAAATATTTTTTCATTACATTATTTTTAAATGTTCACAATTTTATTTTGACAAATGAAAAATTAGAAAAGTCATATCACTGCTGTCAGCTAAAGTCACTGTGCACGTTAATCCGTGGTTATCGACTGTAGTCGACGCTGGTACCGAAGTGGTTAAAGATAGGGGGCTGAGATATAGAAGAGTTCCTCTGCATCTTGTAACCCTTGTAGGCCAAATTTATACTCTCCCATGCATCAACTTCCACACACTTCTAGGTTGCACATGCATGGGGCCATGTGGGTCCCTTGCTGTCTCAGTCCTCAGGAGCAATAAGCAACCCCCAGGCAGACAGTGCACAGCATGGGCATGAAGCAAGACACTGTCGTGACAGACTCAAGAGAGACTGAGGGATCAGGGCCAGCTGTGACCACTGGACCTGCTGTCTGTAGCAGAAGAGGTGGTGGTAGCAGATACCTGGCCCCTTTGACCACAGGATGGTGCAGGCTACTATAAGTGCACAGATCTAGAGTGGTACATTTCCTGTCATTACTTGATACTCAGGAGGGTACCAAAATGAAAGGAGAATAAAGTCTGCCTTTCAGCTCCCCAGGAAAACCATGGGTCAAAAAACCTAAAGTTTAGAAGAGGTCACCCAATAACTAAAAATACTCAGCAATGGCAGTACTTTCATTGTTCAAAGCTATGGAAGCCAAAAGATATCATTTTTAATGCAGCAAAAGAATCTATAAAAGGATGTCACGGTTTGGAAGAAGAGATTGGGACAGTTAATATTTCAAATAGTTCGGGGTGGGGAATCTAGCAGGCTCTTTGTAATTCTCCTTTTAGTATTCTTTTTGCAATGTAATATGAAAGAAGAATAGATAGGAAAGATATCATGCACAGGCATCTTTTTAGAAGAAGCTATTTGGGAAAATGAGTAAGGACTACTGAGAAGACAGCATTGATCAAACAGGTAATTGGAAGGGAAATGTACCAGAGTTAGTAAGAAGAAAAGGGAATGAGTAAAGTCAGTGGATTCAGAGTACTGTGTATGGATTACAAAAGACTTTGTGGAGAAACAAAATAAGGAGAGATATCTGCATAATGTTTGTATCCTGTAGCCACAAAGCAAGGTAAACCGAGTACACATAGTATGCATCTGATAGCGGGGCTCCTCTGTGCATTAGCAACATTATCATGAGAAATACACCCATGTGCAAAGGAAGTAAATAGTCATTGGAGGTGTCCCACAGGTGGGGACATCTAGTGATGGAGAGAGCTGTTTATGCACCCAATATAAAGAATGAGGCGAAGGGGAAGAATATGATTTCCTCAAACAGGGTCAAATAGAGCCTGTGTGATCAACAGGGTTCCTGGGTACATCTCATAGCCTGGTTTTTACCACTTTTATAGAAGTAAGGGAAGGTATTAAAAATAGCTGCATATTTATACTGCTTCCCAGTTCTACTTCACAGCACTGCTACCTTAAGGACCCCAGGAATGAGGAAAAGATGGAAGTCAAGTGCTGTTTGTTAATACCTAGGTACCTGCCTAATTCTAGCTCCAACACTCCTTCCCAAAGAGGCCTTCTCTGACAAGACTGAGTTTGGGAGCATGGTTGGACCAAGAGATAAAGTGAGGCATTTTATTCTGGCACCCTTAATATTGGATGGCTGGGTTGATAGAGAAAAGTCTGAGTTAAGTACCCAGGGCTGGTCCCTGGGTACTTATCACATAGAAACAGGAAGTAGAAGTGACAGGAGGCAGCCTGACACCTGGGTTCTGTCTGCAGAGCTCAGCATCTGCCCACTAGAAATAACAGATCCAATGAATGCTGTAGGCTCTGCGAGCTAGATTTGCATCTTTTCCTTTTGTTGGAGGAGCAGGTATACATGAAGGAGCAACCTGTAATACTTTTCCCCTAGATGAGAATCTACCTAGAAATATTAGGTGAAAGAAAAGGTGTCCCCACTTCAACACTCCCTAGCCCATTCCCATAGCTTTCAGGACCTCCATGCTCCATTTCCACCCTCACCTTCCAAGACTTGTGACATGTCCAACCTCATGCAAAAACTGGGTCTTCCTTGAGCACATTCTATGTGTCCCTGCCTCTGTGAATTTGTTTGTGCTGTTCCCTAAGCCTGGAATGCTCTCCCTGACATACTCTAGTGGTAGAAATCCTTCCAAATTTTTCAGGCCCAATTCAAGTGGCAGCTCTGGCATTCACCCTTCTTGATTATCTGTGTGGAAGTATCTTATTCTTCCTCTGAATGCCTGTAGCCCTGTGTGGCGCTCTCACAGGGTTGATCACATGCTGCCTTATAATACAGATATTGAGGACAGACACCGGCTTTTATTCATCTTCCTATCCCCTCATTGGTACCTAGGATGGTGTCTAAGATAATGACTATGGAATAGTAAGAGTTCTGCAAATATTTGCCAACATGAATTGAATTCAAATGTTCTTTATGGAAAATAAGTAGAAGGCTACAGAGAAGTGGAAGTGAACAGCATTTCTTTCTCTTTTGCTTGCTGCGTAACAAATGTCAGTTCACATCTCATCATAGTGCAGAAAGTCCTGGAGGTGACTGAACCAAGTCAGAAAGTGAAAGGATGGGAGATGTGAGATCCAATTAATTTTTTTCCAATGCAGAAACTGTTGTTCTTGAAATGGACAAAAAGCACACTCTGCTGCAGTACAGTGTCATTTCACAGCATGACCCATCTGCTATAATTGCTCTGTGCACATTTGTTCTGATATCTGGTCTGATGTGTGCATAAAAGACCAAATAATGAAGCCAGTGAGAATGAGTGAGAGTAACCTCAAATTGAAAGGAGGAAATGGCACTGAGAGCAAGCATGAAACATAAGTGGGAGCAATTGGAGAACTAGCCAGCAGTTGAAGATCATTCTGGGGGTCAGATCTCCTAAACAACACACCTATCAGTGAAGACTTTCATTGACCTGAGTAGAAGTTGGGACTGGAAACCAGAAAGTCTAAGTTATTCACTTTCATCTCCTCTAGCAATTAGCTTTCATTGGCCACAATTTTTTCATCTATGAAATGGGTCTGAGATACCACACCAGCCATCTCCCAGAAACTGCAGAGCACAAGATAGACACTCCTCTTCCAATTCATGTCCTGAGAAGCCCTGGCTTTCAATTCTGTAAGAGCAGCAGCTCATCCAGGACAACACAATTTGTGTCCATTCCTTCCAAAATCATTTCACAAGCAGCTCCTGTGTGCTGGGCTCTGCAATGTGTTCTGGGAGTGAAAACACAATGAACAATACAGGTACCTTCTGAGGCTGAACAGCATCCGTGATGACTCTCGCCAGGTCCTCTTTAGGTGTGTGCATTTGCACAACCTGCTCTCCATCTCTAAGCCTTTTACCTCCTCTGTAAAAATGCGATGACAGTAGAATCTAACTCAAAGAATTGTTAGGATCACATAATGTAAAGATGTGCTAAGCTCTTAGCAGAATGTCTGGCCCTTAGCAAATGAGAGCACTGACAATAATGATTTGACTATCTCAGAGTAACAGAGTGGGAGTCAATCACATGACAGCTTAAAAAAATTTAAAAATCTGATGTTCTGAATAGAATCCCTTTCTTGGGTTTGGCAGCCTAGAAGTTCCACATATTTCCTCTCTTGGCTGGTCCTTCCAGCAGCTGCTCTGGTCAGTGTTTCTGAGTTCCAGGCCTCAGTACTGAGCCTCCAGCTTCTGCTGTTGGGACTCAGGAATTCTGAGTAGTTCTGCGGTTCATGGCACCTTCCCATCCTGGGGAAGGATGAAGTAGAGGCCTGGGGCAGCCCCTGAGAGATACATTGGTTTTCAGTTTACAGCTTCTCGAAGGTGCCATTTTCTGTATTTGAGAATAATAGACTGCCAGGAGTGACAGAAATTATGATTCAGAGAGAGTAAATGGCTTGCCCTAGGCCCTTCCTTAGTGTTGGGATTGGGACTCCAACTCGCTAACTGTCACTACAATGCTCTCTCCACTGTAGCTGTTTTCACTGAGCTCATTGAATAATGAATAATGGAAAAAGAACAAGGAGAGTTTGGTGGCCTTGAATCTATGTCCTTCTTGATATGTTGCCATCAACAAGTTCAAACGAGTTCTGAGGTAAACTTTGTATAACACCTAAAATGGTATGTTCTTACTCTGCATGCTAAAGGATCAGCCCAAGTCTCCCTCCCTGTACATCCAAAGCACCTGTGCTTTTTATGGAGCAGCAATGTGCTAGGGGTAAGGTAGGTCACTCTTTCAGGCTCAAGGAATGACACCTGACATGTGTGATGCCAATCACAATATTTCCAAGGATTGACTTAGTTCTAGCCAATAACATATGGAGATATCAATGTTAGAGACTTCTAGGAAGAAATTTTCTGACTAAAAAGGAAAGAGACTTGCTATAAAGCTACAGTGACCAAGACCATCTGGTTTGGACAAAAGAATAGCTGAGTAGATCAATGGCACTGAATAGAGAGCCCAAATACAGACTCACATAAATATAGTCAACTGATCTTTGACAAAGTCAATACAATGGAGTGAAAATAGACTTTTCAATGAATCATGCTAGAACTGAGCATTCATATGCAAAAAACTTAATTTTTGTGAAGGGTATAAGGTCTAGATTAACCTGAAATGGATCATAGACCTAAATGTAAAATTCAAAATTATAAAACTCCTAGAAAGTAACATAGGAGATAACCTAAATGACCTTGTATCTGGTGATAAGTTCTTAGATATAACACCAAATGTACCAAATCCATGAAAGAAAGAATTGATAAAATAGATTTTATTAAAATTAAAAACTTCTGCTCTGTGAAAGACAATGTCAAGAGAATGAGCAAACAAGACACACACTGGGAGAAAATATTTGAAAAGGACACATCTGATAAAGGACCGTTATCCAAAATATACAAAGAACTCTTAAAACTCAATAAGAAAAACCACCCAATTTTAAAATGGACTAAATGCCTTAACAGATACCTTACCAAAGAATATATACAGGTAGGAAACAAGCATATGAAAAAATATTCCACATGATAGGGTTACCAGGGAAATGCAAAATAAAATGAGATACCACTACACATTTATTAGAATGACAAAAGTTTGGAACATTTATGCTATGGTTTGAATGTGTCCCCCTCTGAAATTCAGATGTTGAAACTTAATGGTGAATGTGATGGTATTAAGAGGGGGGGGTGGTCTTTAAGAGGTAATTAGGTTTTGAGGCCTCCTCCCTCAAGAATGGGATTAAGGTCCCTATAAGAGAGGCTTTAGGGGCTGGGCATGGTGTCTCACACCTATAATCCTAGCACTCTGGGAGGCCAAGATGGATGGATCGTTTGAGCAAGAGTGAGACCCCATATCTACTAAAAATAGAAAAAAAAATTAGCCGGGCATGGTGGTACATGCCTGTAGTCCCAGCTAGTCAGAAGGATTGCTTGAGCCCAGGGGTTTGAGGTTGCTGTGAGCGAGGCTGATGCCACATCACTCTAGCCCGGGCAACAGAGTGAGACTCTGTCTCTAAAAAAATAAAAAAGAGGCTTCACACAGCATTCTGCCTTCCACCATGTGAGGACACGGCTTGGCTTCCTCCCTTCTAAAGGATGCAGTGACAAGGTGCCATCTTAGAAACAGAACAGTGCTTACCAAACTTGCTAGCCACTAGAACTATGAGAAAATAAATTTCTGTTCTTTGTGCTGCTATAACAGAATACCACAGGCTGGGTAATTTACAGACAGACTAAGACAATTGACATCACAAAATGCTAGCAAGGATGTAGAGCAACAGGAACTCGTGTTCATTGCTTATGGGAATACAAAATGGTACAGTGAATTTGGGAGACAGTTTGGTGGTTTCTTATAAAACTAAACAGACTCTTACCATACAATACAGCAATTACAGTCCTAGGTATTCACCCAAAATACTTGAAAACTATGTCCACACAAAAACCTATACATGAATTGTTTGTTTATAACAGCTTTATTCATAATTTCCAAAACTTGGAAGCAACCAAGATGTCTGTCCTTCAGTAGGTGAATGGATAAACTATGGTACATCCAAATAGAACATTATTTATAACTAAAAATAAATGAACTATCAAGCATAAAAGGCATTAAGGAAACTTTAATGCATATTACTAAATGAAAGAAAAGAAACCAATCTGAAAAAGCTAGATACTGTATGATCACAACTATCTAACATTCTGGAAAAGAAAAAACTATGGAGTAAAAAGCAGTTGCCAATGATTTCAGAGGAGGGATGGCATTTTTTAATGCCCACACTCATAGTACACCACTGATATAGCCTAAAAATAGCTAGCAATTGAGAAAGCTACTACACTAATAATATCTACAACAAAGCGATCCATCCAGAACATAGACCCCATCAATGTACCTACAAGCAAAGTCAAAGGTCTTTATACAACATATGATACAGGTACACCCTAGGAGTTAGGGGAAAAAACAAAGTCTCATTGAAACAAAGGGAAATCCAAAATCAAGCAACAGCTTATCCAAAGGAGAAGGAATCAGTGTAAGAACTCTGGGAGTATGAAAAATCACAGTGACAGGATCCCCCTCCTCCATGCCACTAAGGAGTACACCAGCTCTCTAGCAATGGATCCCAACCACTATAAAGATACTGAAATGGCAGATAAAGACTTCCAAATATGGATTGTAAGGAATCTTAATGAGATCCAGGAGAAAATGAAAAACCAAAGAAACTCAAAGAAACCAGAAAAATAATTCATAAAATGAATGAAAATTTATGAAAGTATATTACAAAAAAATAAAACTTCTGAGAGTATAAAACACAGTGAAAAATTTAAGAACAGACTAAACAAAAAAAGTTTCAGAGGTTGAAGACAACTCATTGAATTAACACAGTCAAAAATAAAGAATCAAGAGGAATGAACAAAATCTATGAGAAATATGGGATTATGTAAAATGACCAAATATAAGAATCATAGACATCCATGAGGGTGAAGAAAAAGCAAAAGGCCTGGAAAACCTATTTAAAGAAATAATTGAGGAATACTTCCTTGGTCTTTCTAGAGATTTACAGATTCGGATACAAGATGCTTAACAAACACATGGGAGATTCATTGCAAAAAGGGCAAATAGTCATCAGACTGGCTACAGTCAATGTGAAGGAGGAACTATTACCAGCAACACCAGTAAAACCTCATGTTTCCCATGAGGGAAAAACATCACGTAACTTACAAAAGAATACTCATTAGATTAACAGCAGACTTTTCAACAGAAACCTTACAAGGCAGAAAGGAATGGGGTCCTATCTTTAGTCTCCTTAAACAGAATAACTTCCAGCCAGGAATTTTGTATCCTGCAAAATGAAATTCCATAAATAAAGGAGAAATAAAGTCTTTTCCAGATGAGCAAACACTAAGGGAATCTGTCACCAATAGACCTGCCCTACAAGAAGTGCTTAAAAGTGTTCCATACATGGAAGAGAACAATTGATACCCACCATTTAAAAATCACCCAAAAGTTAAAACTCACAGGTGTTATAAAACATTAACACCTGGGGGAGAACAAAACAACTAGGTAACAATCAAAATTATGATCAGAATAATATCTCACATATCAATACTAACATTGAATGTGAATGGTTTTATTGCCTTCCACTTAAGGGGGAAAAATATTCCTTGCAAATGGAAACCAAAAGTGAGCAAGAGTAGCTATTCTCATATCAGATAAAATAGACTTTAAAGCAATAATGGTTAAAAAGAATACTAAATATATATGCACCTAACACAGATTCATAAAGCAAATTCTACTAGCTCTAAGGAAAGAAAGAAATAGCAAAATCATATTAGCCAGGGACTTCAACACTCCACTGACAGAACTAGACAAATCATTGAGGCAGAATATCAACAAAGAAACATTGGAATGAACGGGACTCCAGAACAAATGGACTCCAGAAGTAAATAGACACTTACAGAACATTCTACCCCAAAACTGCAGGATATACATCCTTCTCATCAGCACATGGGACATTTTCTAAGAGAGATCATATGTTAGGCCACACAACAAGCCTCAGCAAATTTAGAAAAATTGAAATCATGCCACATATCTTCTTGGACCACAGTGGAACAAAACTAGAAAAATTCCAAGAACTCTCAAAACCACACAAATATGTGGAAACTAGACAACCTGCTGCTGAACAATCCTTGAGTTATTGACAAAAATAAAACAATTTTTCTAAATGAATGACAAAAGTGACACAAACTTCCAAAATCTAAAGGATACAGTAAGCATAGCGCTAAGGGGAAAGTTCATAGCCTAAAATGCTTACATCAAAATGACAGAAATATCTCAAATTCACAAACTAATGCCCCACTTCAAGGAAATAGAAAAATAACAAACCCAAAGCTCAGAGCAGAATTTAAAAAGATACACAAAATTGATAGACCACTGCCTAGATTAACCAGAAATAGAAAAGAAAGGATTCAAATAAGCTGAACTCAATCAGAAATGAAAAAGGGAACATTACAACTGATACCACAGAAATACAAAATACTATCTATGACTACTATGAAAACTATTTTGCACACAAACTAGAAAACCTAGAGGAAATGGATACATTCTTAGAGACACACAACCTCCAAAGCTGGAATCAGGAAGAAATAGAAATCCTGAACAGACAAATAACAAGTAGCAAAATTGAAACTGTAACTAAAAATCTCCCAACAAGAAAAAGCCCCAGCTCAGATGGATTCACAGCCAAATTCTACCAGACCTACAAGGAACTGGCACCCATTCTACTGAAATTTTTCTGTAACATTGAGAGGAAGGGAAACGTCTCATTCTACAGAGCAAGTATCATTTTAATACCAAAGCCAGGAAAAGATAGAACAAAAAGGGAAAACTACAGACCAATATCCCTTATGAACCTAGATGCAAAAATCCTCAACAAAATACTAACAAACTAAATTCAACAGCACATAAAAAAAAAAAAATCCACCATGATCAAGTGGGTTTCATCCCAGGCATGCAAGAAGGGTTCAACATATGCAAATCAGCAAATGTGATTCACCACATAAATAGAAATGAAAACAAAGAACATATGGTGATCTCAATAGATACAAAAAAGCATTTGATAAAATCCAGTGCCCCTTCATTAACAAAGTAGGCATAGAAGGAACATACCTCAAAATACTAAAATAATAAAAGCAATATGTGAGAAAACTATAGCCAACATCATAATGAATGGGGAAAAGTTGAAAGCATTCCTACTAAGAACTGGAACAAGGGTGCCCATTGTCACCACTTCTATTCAAAATAATACTGGAAGTCCTAGCCAAACCAAACAGGCAAGAGAGAGAAATAAAGGGTATCCATATTAGGAAAGAGGAGGTCAAACTATCCCTGTTTGCTGAGGGCATGATCTTGTATATGGAAAACCCTAAAGACTGTACCAAAAGATTCGTAGAATTGATAAATAAATTCAGCAAAGTCTCAGGATACAAAATCGATGTATACAAAGCAGTAGCATTTCTATATACTAATAGCAGTCAAGCTGAGAGTCAAATCAAGGCCACAATACCACTTAAAATAGCTTTGTAGAAAATAAAATACCTAGGAATATACTTAGCCAAGGAGGTAAAAGATCTCTACCAGGGAACCACAAAACACTGATGAAAGAAGTCATATATGACATAAACAAATGGAAAACATCCAATGCTAGTGGATTAAAAGAATCAACATAGGTAAAATGTCCAAACTACCCAAAGTGATTTACAGATTGAATGCAATTCCCATCAAAATACCAATGTCATTTTTCACAGATCTAGAAAAAATAATCCTAAACTTCATATGGAATCAAAAGAGCCCAAATAACCAAAGCAATCTTAAGCAAAAAGAACAAATCTGGAAGCATCATATTACCTGACTTCAAATTATACAAGTTTATAGAGTAACTAATACAACATGGTATTGGTATAAAGAAAGAGACATAGACCAATGGAACAGAATAGAGAACCCAGAAATAAAACCATATAACTACAACCAACTAATTTTTGACAAAGCAAACAAAAACATACACTGGAGGTAGAAAGGATGCCCTATTCAATAAATGGTGCTGGAAAAATTGGATAGCCACATGAAGAAGAATGAAACAGGATCCCTATCTCTTACTATATAAAAAAATTTACTCAAGATGGATTAGACCTACATGTAAGACCCAAAACCACAAAAATTCTAGAAGAAACCATAGAAAAAACTCTTCTAGACATTGACGTAGGCCAATAATTTAAGACTAGAAACCCAAAGACAAATACAGCAACAAAAATAAAATAGGACTTAATTAAATTTAAAAGTTTTTGCACAGCAAGGAAAATAATCAGAGTAAATAGACAACCTAAAGAATGGGAGAAAATACAAACTGTACATCCGACAAAGGGTTAAAATTCATACTTTACAAAAACTCAAGCAAATCAGCAGAAAATAAACAAAAAACCCCATTAAAAAGTAGGCAAAAGACACGAACAGAGTTTTTTCCAAAGAAGATATATGAACGGCCAACAGACATGTGAAACATACTCAACATCACTAAATCATCAGGGAAATGCAAATTAAAACCACAATGAGAGACCAACTTATGCCTATCAAAATGGCCATTAAAAAATCAAAACATAATGCCTGTTGGTGTAGATGTAGTGAAAAAGGAACACTTATATACTGTTGGTGGAACCGTAAATTAGTATAACCTCTATGGAAAACAGTGTGGAGATTCCTCAAAGAATTAAAAGTAGACCTACCATTTGATCCAGCAATCCTACACTCAGTGTGTATCCAAAGGAAAAGAGATCATTACATCAAAAAGATATCTATGTTTACTGTAGCACAAATCACAATTGCAAAGATGTGAAATCAACCTAAGTGCCCATCAATTCATCAGTGGATAAAGAAAATGTCATGTGTATATATGAATATATGGCATGGAGTACTACTCAGCCATAATAAGGAATGGAATAATGACATTTGCAGAAACTTGATTGGAACTGCAGAACATTATCCTAAATGAAGTATCTCGGGAATGGAAAAACACTACATTTTCTCAATAAGTTGGAGCTAAACAATGGATACACACAGCCACAAAGAGATGTAAAGGACATTGGAAATGGGGAGGGTGAGAGGGGGCTGAGGGATAAAATCTTAACTATTAGGTACAATATATATTACTCTGGTGATGGGCACACTAAAAGCCCTGACTTCAGCATTATACAATTCATCCATGTAATAAGAACACTTGTACTCCCTGATAATATGAAAGAAATTATTTTGAAATGTAAAAAATTAATAAAAAATGATTAACTATAGTCACCCTATTGCACTACCAAATGCTGGATCTTATTTTTTGTCTAACTGTACTTTTGTCCCCATTAATCATCTCCTCTTTATCTCCCCTTCCCCTTAACCCTTCCTAGCCTCTGATAATTGTCATTCTATTCACTGTCTGTACAGCATGAGACTTTGAGGGGAATAAAGTCCTTTATTATTCAGGTGGTGACCTAATTCTATGAAATGGCAGCTATTACAATTAGTGTGGCTCTGTTGGAATTTCTTGGCACATGAGTCGCAATTTCTCAACCTTGGCACTATTGATTGACACGTGGGGCCAGATAATTCTTTGTTGTGAGACACTGTCCTATGCATTTTAGGGCATTTAACAGCCTCTGACTTCTACCCACTAAATGGTAGAAGTAAACCACCCCTGAGCTATTACAGTCAAAAATACTGCCAGACATTTTAAGAACCACTACTCTAGAGAGTTGTGTCATCATGCATCTCTTGGTCATTGGGTTTCTACCCTTTCACTTTAAAAATCTTCACTGAACCGCCTCCTAGCTTAATTTGGTCACATCTTTATTTTCTTAGTTTTAATTCCTAGACATGTAGTTGCCTGATGAAAGAGTAGCAAGTTAAGGCTTTTTACTTTTAACCTCCAGAAAGGTTGTTCTAATTTATGGTCCTATCAAATTGAACACTTCTTTTTAAACTTTGCAGAGTTCAGTGTGTCATTTTGTACACAGTGCGTCTTCAGTAGATACTTGCTAATTGACTGAATGTTAGTTCAGGGGCTCCATCCCTCTTTTGCCTACCAAATACCTGGGCATGTTGGTATATGGCACTTCACAATAATTTCTACATGGGCTACGTCTGAGAAGGTGTTTGGTTTTTGAGACAGAGTCTCCCTTTGTTGCCCAGGCTAGAGTGAGTGCCGTGGCGTCAGCCTAGCTCACAGCAACCTCAAACTCCTGGACTCAAGTGATCCTGCTGCCTCAGCCTCCCGAGTAGCTGGGACTACAGGCATGTGCCACCATGCCCGGCTAATTTTTTCTATGTATATTAGTTGGCCAATTAATTCCTTTCTATTTGTAGTAGAGATGGGGTCTCGCTCAGGCTGGTTTTGAACTCCTGACCTCGAGCAATCCGCCCGCCTCAGCCTCCCAGAGAGCTAGGATTACAGGCATGAGCGACCGCGCCCGGCCCCCTGAGAAGGTGTTTGTGATATTTCCTGTAAACTACTGCTTTGCAAGCATGATCCTGGAACCAGTAGCATCAGCATCACTTGGAAACTTGCTAGAATGCAGATTCTCAGGCCACACACACCACTACCCTCTGTTTTAAAAGCCCACCAGGTGCTGAAAACTAACATTTGAGAACCACTGCAATAGACAATAAAAATGAACCAACAAATACTGCTTTCATCAGTATGGAAATAGCCGTTCTCTAGATGCAATTTAATGGCCTTTGCCCAGTGGGAGATGGCCAGACTGCTCTTTGTTCATAAGAGGCTGTGAGACTCATAGTTTAGACATACATAATGCTCTCTAACTTCACCTGGTGCCCTGCTTGCTCTGGAGGCCCTTTCCATGCCCGTACCTTACACTAGGGCCCAGGCTCAGCCCAATGGCCCACGGCCTGGGAGCCAACAGCTGAGGCGTTTAAATGAAGAATGAAACTTGCATGTTCAACCTCATTTGCCAGATTGCTCATTAGATAGATAATACTCTGTCTTGGCCAGATATGAAGTCTGACGTGAGCGAGGTGGCCATCTGTTCAGGGCTGCATCCTTTGAATAACATCAGACACTATGGGCCTCCAGGAGGCACTTCTGCCACAGAGAAAAACAAAGCAAGGTCCCTGGGGCTGAACCACATGGGTGGCTGTGAGCAGGGTAGAGGAAAAGGTGGGGGGTGCACACCCCTTCCAAGGCTGAGTGAGCCTTTCCTCCACATGTGACAACCCCTGGGCACCCTTATGCCTTCCCAAAGTAGACACAAATTCAGGGGTCACTCTGGGAGGGGGCAGCTGGTTGGCAGGGAGTTTGGTGCTTGAACCCCCACACCTGGCTCCTCTCATCCCCTGGGAGTCAGAAATGAGTCTGTGCTAACAGCTCCTGACCTCTGCACTTCCTGGGGCTTGCAGGACTCTGTATGCGCACAGTTCCCCAATTAGACTGTGGCCTCTCTTAAAAGCAAGGGCTCAGTTTTGCTTATAATGGGGATTTTTAAAATGGTACTGACTCCACTTTAAATGCTCATGCACTAAGGTGCCTAATCTTCAAGATTCCCAGGGAACACCTATAATCCTAGCACTCTGGGAGGCTGAGGCAGGCGGATTGCTCAAGGGCAGGAGTTCGAAACCAGCCTGAGCAAGACCCCATCTCTACTATAAATAGAAATTAATTAATTGGCCAACTAATGTATATAGAAAAAATTAGCTGGGTATGGTGGCGCATCCCTGTAGTCCTGGCTACTCGGGAGGCTGAGGCAGTAGGTTCACTTGAGCCCAGGAGATTGAGGTTGCCGTGAGCTAGGCTAACGCCACGGCACTCACTCTAGCCTGGGCAACAAAGTGAGACTCTGTCTCAAAAAAAAAAAAAAAAGATTCCCAGGGAATAGCAGGTGGCCCCGCTCACAGACATATCCTGAGAAGTTAATAATACACAGAGGTTGAAAAGCTTAATATCAAACAATTAGTCAAGACTCTTCATTGGGGCCAGTTCCAGGTACTGCTTTGTAATAGAATTTTTTAAATGGTGAAATGCGTCATCATTCATGCTTCGCCTCTCTATCCCAGGTCGATAGCAGCTCATCTGGTGACCAATTTAGAGGTTCAGCAACTCAAGGAGATATGGTTAAATTCTAAACAAGCCATAAAGCTCTATCCCTCCTCTGGCTGTGAGGCAACTGGTGAAAATAGTGCCATCTGATTTAAGCAGACCAAGCAGCCACTCTGAGGAAGTGGGTGCTGGGGTTATAGCAGTAATCGCTGAAATAATACCAAAATGCTCATGGTCAGAACACGCATGACTAGATGCCTCTGTGGCAGTGACTGGCACAGCCTGGCATGAACGGTGGGCACTGGAATGAAGGGGAATTGCAGGGGTTCTTGGTGACCCTTATAGGAGTAGAGCATGACCAACTATCCTGGTTTTTAGCACTGGAAGTTCTGTGTCCTGGGGAGCCCTCTCCATCCTTGGTGAACCAGGGTGGTTGATTACTCTCCGTGGCTTCTGGATGTCTGCACTCACTCCCTGTTCTCACGGCAGCCTGCCCTTCAGAGATGGCTGAGTTCTTTATGAGACACATTTATTTCAGGTGGCTCTAGAAAATAAGAGAGCCTAGTGAGCCTTTTAGGTCTGAACTACTTCTCCCTATGAAGTGCATGCTCAGCGTTGGTTGATTTTGCAAGTTTTTCCCGTCTTTCAGATCTATAGCTGGGGAACAGGAGGTATGAGAGTCCTACCACGGAGTAGCTGCTGATGTTGGAAGCAGAGTCTGCCCCAACTGGAGGACTGGGGCCAGACTCCTCCAGGGTCCCTTCTCAGGCTTCTCCAAGTGCCTTCCCTTAGCTACCAGAGTTCCAGCAGGAGCTGCTGGCCTGCGGTCAGGTGTCTTGGTGAGGGTGTGTAACAGAATTATGCTATTGCAGGAAGTGTCAAGGTCCTTCCCATTCAGTTACTTGGTTCAACACCTTTCTCATCCCTAGCACTTTGGTCAGGCACATTTCCCTTTTGAAGCTTATTGATGCCATTTTGGATTTTTTAACATTCTCTTTCTAGTATATGTCTAAAATTCTGAAAAATACTTAGTTCCTGAAGAGTTGAAGACAGAGGCAATACAATGTGTTGAGAGTATGGTTTCTGGAGCTAGACCCTGCATTCAATCTCAGGTCTTCCCCTTATGGTGTATGACCCTGGGCAAGTTAAACTCTCTAACCTTAGTTTTCTTACCTGTAAAATGGGGATGGCATTAATAGTGTCTTTCTCATAAACTTGCTGTGAGAATAAAATAATATATAAAGCGCTTAGAGCACAGAATGAATACCATATATTTGCTCTCATTATTATTGCTGCTATTGCAAATGGAAAGAATTGAACAGACACAGCTCCAAAACATCCCACTACTATATGCTGGCTGTGGGGTCATGTGCAATTTAGTTCACTTCTGGGAACGTCAGTTTCCTCATCTGTAAAGCCATACCTCATAGGTTACACATGAGAATGAAAAGAGATGCCTAGGTAAAATTTCCAGGGTAATGCCTGGCACCCTGCTCACTCTACACATGTTGATATTTTTCCATCCACAATAAGGTAACAGATTTGGTGCCAGAATTCTGTAGTCATGTTCGCCAGATAATTATATATAAGGCCCTAACGGTGATTATCAAACCTAGTTGTTGGATTGTCACTGTTACTAGATAGGGTACAGTATAGCCTAACCCTTATGCTTGATTAAAATAGACATCCAGACTCTCCTTAGAAGTTCAATGGCAAAGGATGCCATAGCAAACTTCTCTGAACCCCATAGCTCTTGAGCTGATACAACCATACTTCACATGAAGCACGTTTTCAAGAGAGTCATGGAAATTGTTTACCAACTCCCAGAGGATTTGGTGACAACCCCAGCATTGTTTCCCAGCCATAAATGAATGCTTTTGCCTGTCTGGAGCCAGCTCAGTACCATGTAGTAGCTGGAGAAGAGCCAGCTAGGACATGGTGGTCTTTCTCCAGATGGTGCTCTATGCTGCTTGCCTGTTCCCAAAAGATTTGCCTTGCATCTTTTGTCTCCTCTGTCACATACTTGGATGGCATGTCTTTACACTGCCCTATTTTTTCATCTGATACCTTCTCTAGCTCCCAAAGACCTTCCCAGTCTTTTCTCCCCCTGCCTCCCACACAAGGCAGGCTTTTGCCTAACATCATGTTGTCTATTTGCCCCTCTTTCTCAAATATCTTGGGAACACCTAGCCTTCAGGCTTGATATCTCACTCCATGAGTGGCCAAGCAATGAGACCCTTCCTGACCCACAAGTAGAATCTGCATCTCCCAGAAAGGCCAAAGCTATCCTGGGGCAACCCTGAAAATGAGTGAACCCCATGCCGGCCACTGCACTGCAAAGGCCAAGAGCAAGATGTCTTCACCTTGCATGCATACGCGCACGCTCTCCACTACCTCCCCCTTTTATCAGAATGCCGGATAAATGGATAATGGCCTCGGGACAATTGTTCTAAGTCACATTCTTGAATCTTTGATAGAGAAGATAAAGTATAGGTAGTACCATTAGTATCTTTTTGTTACCTTCCACTGGGCATACTTCTGGCTATCTGAGTGTAAAGCTGAATGAATACCATGGCTGTTTCATGGGTGTGAGGCTATGCATTCCTTATGTCACTGTTTGAACACTTATTAGCCACCTACAATTGCAAGCCACCTTGCCATTCCTGTGCCAAGCATTGGGATTAAAGGTCAAATAGGGCACAGCATATTCGCATGACACCTGCATTATGGCTAGACAGAGGAATAGAGCAGTGATGACGGGACTGCGTAGTAAATCTGTGACAGGTGTGCCCGAGAAGAGCATCAAATCCTGCCGCTGTGGAGGGGGAGGGACAGAGCAAGAAGAAGCATTTGGAAGATGATTACACTAAGCTGAAGGCTGCTGGAACAATGGGTGGAGACCAGAGAAACGAAGATAGATGGCAGGAGACTCACATCTCCTTTAGCCCTCCGTCCCTTCCAAATTTGTCGTTGTAGACTGTTCTTTATCCCTGCTCTCTCTTTGCATTAGGGACTCTGGAACTTTTACATAAACACAAATACCTCAGTTTTTTGTTTGTTTGTTTTTTTAGTGCAATAAAAACATAAAATCTCTCTTCTTTAGAAAGTAGTGACTTGCCATTTGGGGTAAGTTTTGCTCTACCCCATATTCTAGCACAACCTATCATTTTAGTCTTTCGTTTGTGCCCACCAAGCTTCTCATGACACAGGTTGCAGCCTGAGTAGGCTACCCTGGACCTCTGAGTTAGAAGACATACAATTTTATACCACCCCATATCTGCATCTCTAGTGCTTCTGAAGGAGTCTGTAATCATGGGGACAGGGCCAGTGAATTTCACAAGGGTTGGGTTTTCTACTCAGAGAGCTCAGGCCCAGGTAGCCATGTAGGTGCCAGGGGAAATGGCTGTCAATCAGGGAATGGCATAAGGTTCTGCATGGCTGGAGAATACAGGAAGAGAGGAGGGGGGAAGCTTATGGGGAAATAAGACAGCCCCAAATATAAACCTAGCCTCCCGTGGGGTGTCTTGGTAGGGTTCTGATAATGTTGCTATCTAAGTTGTTCTGGCCAACAAGAAATAAAGGGATAGCATCTTTCAAGATACTAGAAAACCTTAGCAAAGACACTTGCAGAGGAATTGCAGATGGAGTCCCAGCTAAATTGCTACCTCTTTCCTAGGGAGCACCTTATTTTCTGGAGAGCTCTATTGTTCCTGGAAAAATAGGAACCCTTGTAGTCTTCTGGCCTATCCCAAAGGGGTTGGCAGTTGCAGCGCTGCAGATCAGGCTGGATGGTGTGGGATGTGCCTAGGGGTTAGGGTGTGGGGCTCTAGGTCCCCTGGGGTTCGATGTTGCCCAAAGCCCTTTAAAGCCTGCTCTGGCCAAGGCTTCACTGGCTGTTTGTGATTATAACCAACCATTATCTGGGTCTGAGAACCTCACATAACCTCCCCAGTAATTCATAGCGGGGATGGAATTTTGAGTCCAACATTAGAATTTCATACAAGGGCCAATTAGAGAAAATGTTGCATCACCCCTCACAGTTCACGCTTCAATAAAGTCCTAAAGAAAAACCACAGACTGTTTGTGATTATTTAACATTATTCTGGTACATGGTCTACTCAAGTGCAAAACAAAGCGTACTGTAATTGTTAGCAGAATATGGTAGGCAAGAAGATAATTTAAAGGATTTTTTTTTTAGTCAAAATCACCTTTTCTTCCACGTGTATTTCAAAACTATGTAACTGATACCATTCTGATTCTTTTAAACAACATAGGGAAGAAATAGTGGATTTTTTTAAAAATTCCCTTTTGAAGAATAATCCAATCAAAAGAATGTTGCACGATAACACTGATGACACTGAAATCACTTGGAATAATAAATGCAAAATTCTGTAAATATAAGGTGGCATGATTATGCCAGAAGAAAACAGAAACAAGACAGTTAAAGAAGTAGCTTCTTTCTGCAAGGAATTTTCAAAGACCACTTCAAAAACAGAATCACAGCCATCAGTCTCAGGGAGTAGTGACCACTGATGTGCCAGTTCCAGTAACTCTTCTGCTTTGTTTTTGCTTCTGTCACAGCCTGTCCTTGAGACTGAATGAAGATCCCATCCCCTCCTCCAATTATCTATTTATGCATTTAAAGAGGAGTCAGGAGGCTGGCTGAACATTAAAAACTGAGCGTGACCTCCAAAAGACTACGAGTCAGGAAATAAAATGAGGCGCACTTTGCATGATGACAGAAAGATATCGCCTGGGGAAACTGAAGCAGCTCTTGCTCAGACATGGAAAACAGAGCCATATCTTTTTGGTGCCACAGTTTCCCAAACACGGCCTGACGGATCTGGGAAAGCAAGACTCGCACTGGATGTTATCTCTTTCCTTCTCATATATCTAGAACTCTCAGGCATGCATAAAGCTACTCTCCTTCTTGGCTGGTGACCTCAGGCAATTACAAGGACTTGAAGATGATACAGCTGAGGACTCTGCCAACCCACGGATTGCCAGGTCCATGTGACTGCTCTGGCTGGCTTCATGTTTTCTTCCTCACTCGCCACACTGCGAGGAATCCCCCTGAACTTCTGTGCCTGGTCAGGGAGAACGATGATCCCAGACAGAGGACTGCTCTTCAATCAAAAGCAAGCACTAACAGCACTCCCCTGCTTTATACCAGTTAAACTTTTTACCAGTTAAACTATCCCTGGCTAATTTAAATAGGAAATGGGGATTGTTATGAGAGTATTGGGAATATTTTTAGAGGAAAATATATTTTAAAAAGTTTATGACCTTGGGAATGGTGGGGAAAGATTTGTTACGCAAGATGAAAAGCACCAACTATGCAAGAAGATTGACAAATTTGACTACATTAAAATGTAATTAAAATCTGTATCAAAAGACACTGGAGGCAAAGTAAAAAGCAATCATAAACCTAGGGAAAATATTTGCAAAACAAGTACATTTTTCATCTCATGCATTATAATTTTCACCTCTAGAATTTCAATCAGGATATTTTTATGTCTTCCATATTTATTATGTTCCATCTTTCCTCTAGCTTTTGAGCTTTGGAACATATGGAATATAGTTACAATAATGTTTTACAGTGCTTTTCTGATAACTGAAACATTTATGCCCGTCTGAGTCAGTTCAGTTTTTGATTTTTCTTCTTATTGAGGGCTGTTGTATTTTTCTGTTTCATCTAATGCCTGATAATTTTTTATTGCATGCCAGACATTGCAAATTTTACCTTGTTAGGTGCTGGATACTTTTGTATTCTTGTTGGAAACAGTTTGTTTGGAACACTGCTTTTAATATTTTTAGGTATAACCATAAAAACATTTATTCTAGGGATAATTAAATCCACTGCTGAGGTAAGTGCCTTCTGACTACCCAATTTCCTCTACATTATAATGTTTTCCAGTCTGGCTGGTGGGAACAGGAGTCAGGAAACAATACTATATCATCAGGGCTTTCTGAACAAAGATTGCTGGTACCTGGATTAAAGGATTTTTGAATGGCAAACAAGACTTGGGAGTTACAGATAAAGACCTCTGGAGAGGTTTATATAACAGCTAGGTCCCCTGGAGCTATTTACTTATATTCCAAAGGATTATTGATTTAGGAACCTTTAGGTCTTCTCCCACAAAGGGCTTTTGTTTATGTTAAAAGCAAAGTCTCTTCCCTTTTTTTCTGGAAGGAGGAGGGGTAGGTGTGTCAACTGCCCTGTGAAAGCTCTGAGATTCATAATTTCAAGGGTTCTTTCCTGTTCTACAAACTCGTGTATACGAGTGATTTCTTCTGTCATTGCATTGTCCTTTGGGGAACTGGAGACTGAAGAACTCATACAAGGTGTTCTCTGAGTAAATAGAAGTTTGTCTCTAATCCAGAAACTTCACATTTCAGAAAGGATAAAATTAATAAATATAGATATAAAAACTTAGCAGGCACTATGTCCAGCCCTGCGTGAATTCTGAGTATCTAATTCTTTTGCATGGTTCTTTCCCCAGCGTTGGGTAGTTTTATCACAAGCATATGCTGATCAGTACTCTGCTGCATCCCTCTGCAAACTGCCAGAATGTTTTCTGTTTATGGTTCTTCCCTCTGGTGTTCTGTGTTATGATTATAGCCACTAAGCATCTCCCTGGACCCTTAACTCTTGTTTCTTCAACTTAGGGAGCACACCAGGCTTTGCCTGTATTTCCCCTTATTGTGCAACAGCCTGAAAATTCTCTCAGAGCTACAAACTAGGACATTGCAGGACTTGTCTCACTTTTTTCTCTGGAACCACTGATTTTTTTTGGTTGATGTCCAATGTCTTTAAAACTCTTGTTTCATATATTTGGTCAAGTGTTGTAGTTGTTACAAAAGGAGAGTAAATCCAATACTCTATCTTAGATGGAAGTAAAAGTATTTGCAGGATTTTTAATAAAGAAATTTTTAAAAAAATACCAACTGCCCATATCAAGAGAATAAATTTCTTATAAGCATACAGTGATATAAAATACAACAATGTATGTTAATAAAAAATCTCATATACTATTGAGCTCGAGGCATATATACTACTATGTCCACTCAGTAAAAGTAAAAAAGCTCAGCACTTATTTCATTGATATGTGTATGTGTGTGTATATAGTATAGATTTCAAGTTTGTTCAAAATTAATCATCACTTATAACAGTATAATTATTGGCGCAACTATGAGAAAAGCTACTGAAACTCCAACTTCCATGAGTAAGTCTAGTGGAAATGATAATATCTGAATGAGTGAAGGCAACCATGAAGCACACACATGTGCATCTGTCAAAGGAACATCCTTGAGATGGGTGTAATTCGGAGAAATTAATAAACTAGAAATGGTACAGAAAAAGATGAGAAAATAGGTAATGAATGGCTAATTTTTAGGTCACTTCTTAGAGAATTAACATGTTTTACACAGAGATTAGCGGGGGGTTCTATATATAGAAAATTAAAGAAAATTAAAAATTACAAGGAAAAAGTAAAACTATATTTTTACCCCACTGAATTAAAAATATTTTATTATATTTACTTTTTAAATGTTTTTAAAGAAACTAAATGATATAGATAAAACTAACATTCCTGTATGTCACTGTTTTTAATTGCAGACAACAGAATCTACTCTGTTGAGTTTCAGCATAAAGGGGTTTTTGAAAGGGTAATAGGACAGCATGTAGAATCTCAAGGAGGGCAGAGAAGCAGCCTTGGACGCACATAGCCAGGATTGGTGCAGCTAGAAGGCATGACCCAGCTTACCACGGGGCGCTTGTAGCACAGGCACTGCTGCTGCCACCCATTGCTCAGCACCTACGATGCCAGGGCTTGGAAGCTAAAACTCTGCCACGATGCCTCCGAAGAATCAGGCGCTTTCCACATTAAGCCTATCAGGAGTTTTCCCAGGCAGACCACCATCTCACCATGCTCACTTCCCTATCGCCATTACACATGAGACTCTGCTTGGCACAACTCCAGCTGCAAGAAATGTGATTGCTTTCCATTCCCTGACAAGCTAGAAAGGGATGGTGTGAGCGTGGAGTAGCCACTCAACAGCGTGTTCTCCACTCCCTCTGACTCCTGGTCCCATTCCCCTATAACCCTTTACCCCTCCTCTCCGGAAAGCAAGCAATATACATTTTAAATTTATATACATTGTATTTTCTTTACATGGTTCTACAACTGGATTTTTCTTTTTCACATATTTGAGATCTCTCCATCTTCACATATTATTAATTTGGTACCCTCCATCCGAATATATGCCATTTTAATTTTTTTCATTTATTTTTGTTTTTATTTTTATTTCACATTTTTATTCACTTGTTTTTATTTTTTAATGTTATAAAGACAGGCAAAATTAACATCGTTATACCTATTTCCTCGGGCATATTTATAGAAATTACTCTGGGACACTTTCCCAAAATTCCCTGAAGGTAAAGAATCACCTGGAGGTACTTATTAAAAATATAGTTTCCTAGGCTTCTGCATATCACTCAACAACCAAAAGGAAAACTTGGAACATCCAAAATAACTGAAGCAGGTTTAACTACAAAGGGACTATTTATAAAAACGTGGGTAAGAGCAGGCCTTTCTGCGGTGACAGGTAAACTAAGATCTGAAGCAGCAGAAGAAACCACGTATGAGAAAAGCATGAAGAGCATCCTGGGCATTGAGAGAGGATGGAGCTAGCCAGCCCTCTTGTTTTAGGGTTGCCGATAATCGATTTAGGAGCTTCGCACTGATATATATTTGAACATGATATGTAGTTTTGTGTATGTGCACATTTTTGTCATGAAATTACAGAAAAAAATAATAGATCTAGGTGAGTGGAAGGGAAAAAAACTTCCTAGTGGACTTCTGTTTGTCTGCCTGCTTCTCTTTCTATCCACTTTTATTTTTCCCTTTGGGGAACTTTAGTAGTTACTCCCCTACTCCTGGTTCTTGAATTGTCAACTATAGCGTCTTCTTTCCACCCTTGTTAAGAAGTGAACATAAGGCCCAAATGGATGCTTTCTCTAGGAATTTGAGTCTTGAACGGAGTGACTTAGGGGAGGAGTATTTGGAGTTGTGTCATGTTGAAGGCAGCTCCCTAAATAGGCTGCTCATTACTTTCTGCTGTCTGTGCCCCACCGCCCAATCATATCTGTCTGGTACTTCTCCTTCAGAGGCAATTCTCTGTCTTCAATTCTGTGTGTCACTCAAAACCCTCCCAGTGATTTCCTTACTCTTTATCTACTCAAGTTAGCCAGTGTTGATTTCTGTTCTTTGAAGCCAAATTACCCTAACTTGACAGAAAACCAATTCAGGTAGTCTAGTAATCAACCGAGCTCTTCAATCATAAAAGGAGCTGACAACCAAAGATCACATGACATTTGGAGAAAACTGACAAAAAGATAATAACCAAAATGAACACATAGAAAAACTGACCTTAGAATTAATAGAAGCGCAACATATTAATACAAAGGTAGATTTATGAAACATAAATGTTATAAACCTTGGCTAAAAAAATATTAACTAAAAAGAATGAGGCTAGAGCGATGGAAGTATTTGGAATTATAAATGCTTTCAATTTCTCATCTTTTAGTGGGAAGTCAACAAACTCGTTACTAATTCAAGCCAGAGAAGTATGATATTATTTAAACTTACAATATTCAACACCAAAAAACTAAAAACCAGGAACTACATAAAGCAACTACTTTAGGGATAGATTTGGGGGTTAAAAAAAAGGAGGACTTTTAGATTCTTTTGCATGGGGTGAGTTTTTAAAACCACATCTAGTTATTCCTTTGATGAAAAATTAAACTAGTTTAAATTTTTAAAAATAATTTATATTATACAAATGATATATATTATTAGTTAACATCTGCCTATATTTAATTTTTAAATAAGAAACTATGTCCATTTAGCTAGAGTTTTCAGGAACCTCCAAATGTCATTCTCGACCAATGACTCTTCTCCAAGGGTCTCCAAGTATGCAGTGTGTACGCAGCAGGTAAAAGCAAGGCAAACAGAAGACAAAGTAACACTTTGGTCCTAGCTGTGGTCTTATTTGACAAACTAATGCTCAATGCTGTGAACTACTTAGCTGGGCCGTGACACACCTGGTAGTCATTGTTCTCCTTAAATAACTTTGGAGTCAGTTCAATCGGGCTGTGAAGCCGGTTGGTCTAGTTTCCCACCTATGCCCAAGGTAGATCAAGCACACTGAGAGAGAAGGCCAATCCAAAGCCTACCTGCCATCACCAGAGAATATGAAGCCTCAGAAACAGAGCCCAAGGGAGAAATAATGCCCAACTGATGCAGAAAGGGGAAGATAATCTACACACAGTAAGTTGCCTGTGCCTCTTCCACGTTGCGGCAACCCCTAGCTTTAACACATTTTTAGTCACATGGAAGCAGACATCAGGAGAAAGGCAATGCCACCTAATGGTTCTCAGCCTAGCTTTATATGTTGAAATCACCTGGACAACTTTAAGACATTGACTGCCACACTAGAAAAAAATTTTTTTTTCCTTGGGGCCATGGTGTTTTATTATGAAGCTAGAATAAAAACTTTGAAAACAAAGTGATCCTTTCTAATTTGATGAACAATTTATTTTTTATTGTTTTCTGTGCATGAGTTATATGCAATTTGAAAAATAATTCACATAGCTCCCAAGGTGAAGAGACATGTGAGTTATATAGGCTTCATGAGACTCCGGATTCAAAACTAGCATGAGTTAAATACAACTCACGTGGCAGTTAATGTATTAAGACCTCTAAGTCTATAAGTTGATTTGTTTTCAGATATAACTTAGTACATATTCCACGTGTGGAAATATCCAACAATTTTGAAACTATCTTTTCTGTATACTGGAGTCAAAAAATAAGTCAATGGACAATGGATGGTGGGAGTCAAGTTTCTCATTGTCAGAGGGGGAAAATTACAGATCAGTAAGAAGGGAAGGCTAGAATGAAACATGTGAGAGATTAGAGTTGGAGTCATCCGTATGAACTCATGTTTAGCCACACCCACACAGATAGTTACCAAAACAATTACAGATGTGTGTGTATACGTAGGCTAATATACAAATGTATATTCCTAGCACTGTCTGCTGAGAGCAATGACCCTCCAATAGCAATTAGCATTCCTAGTTCTCAGATCTTGGTTTCTACTGACCATTTCCCAATAAAAAGAACCAGGTCTCTTTGGAGAAATGGCTGATTCTAGGGCCATGGCAAGAAAAGTACAAGGTGATCCTGGAGCAGCTTATGCTACCAGAAACTAAGGCAGTGTTCACTATAAATCACTTAGGATAGTATGAACATTTTAGCAGCGTTGATACTACTGATTCATCAGCATGACATGTTTTTCCATTTGTGTCATCTGAGATACGTTTCCTTAACGTTTCATAGTTCTCCTTGCAGGGATCTTCCACCTCCTTGGTTACGTATATTCCTAGGTATTTTATTTTCTTTGTAGCTATTGTGAATGGTAGTGAGTCTTCAATTAGATTATCAGCTTAACTGTTATTGATATGTAGAAAAGATACTGATTTGTATACATTAATTTTGTACCCTGAGACTTTGCAGCTATAATCACTATCAGTGGTGTCTACAAGTTCCTCAGTGGTTTAACTGCGGCTGTTTGTGGAGGATATGGGGAAGTTTTGCTAAGGACAGTGATGCCAGGTAAGCTGGTTCTTGGGTCTCTGGGTGGCATGCACAGGTACATGGTGGTCCTGCTACTGGATGGGGGCAGGGTTGCTGTTGCCAATGGCAGCCCAGGGCAGGATGCTCTCAGGTTCTAGGGAGCACACACTTGGGCTCCTTATGTCTTGAGAGAAGTTTCCTTGATGTGCTGGACCACCAGTTTCCTGGGGTGTAGGGCATTGCCTTGGCTCATATGCCAGCAACATGGCTGCACCTCTGGATCCAACTGGTGTTATTATAGTGCAACTCTCTGGGTGTATGTGGGGGAGATGTTGGAAAGACCCCCTCAATACATATTTATTGAATAGATGACTAAATGGTTGAATATCTTCTAGTGGCAAAATAAGAAATTAGAAAAAAAATTCTTGCCTCTGAATCACAAGAGACATAATTTATGAAATAAAATGGCTGCATATACCTTAAAAACCATGCAGTTCTGGTAAAAGTTAAAAACAGATAATAATACCCTTTACAACTTTAATAAGCCTTTGTAATTACATTCTATACCATAGAGGAAAGACAAAATGCTCCTAAGATGAGAAAAAGCTGCTTTTTATTTTTCAAGGACTTATGTATCTTCCTGAAGTACAGAGGTACTTTCAGAAATCCCGGCTTTTACTCTGTTCATATCACTGAAAAAAACTCTTACAGATCAAGAATTCTTGCCATCCCCTGAGAAATGTGGCAGGTCACTTAAAAACTTTATCCCTACAGCCAAACTCATCTTGGCAGATGATCTTATAGCATATGTTTTCTGACGGAGAAAAAACGACTACAAGTATTATCAGAGAAAGGAAACAAGAAAGAGGAGGGAGAATGATTAGGAATGAATGGTGTGTTGTAAAGCAGGAAGAGCCAGATGGTTCCAAATGAAAACAGAGTCTGCCTTTCCTTCCAATGTCAGGGAAATTGGTCCTGGCCTAAGAAGAGGTTTGGAAAGGACAAAGGGCAAAGAAACTGCCTTGACAAGACTCAGTCCAGTACCTCTCCAAGGAAAATATTTTAGAAAAATTATACTACAAAAAAAAGATACCTAAGATTTGTCATGTCTCCTGGGACTTTTCCTTTTGTTGTTTTGAGCCAAGAAAGAAAGAATTGAACAAGGTAGTCTCACCACAAATGGAAGTGCCCATGGACTGCCCATTCCTCAAATTCCTGAGCACATAGGGCAGATGTGGGAAGTTGGGCTGATGGGAACTATAACCCAAAGATGAAATGAGGGGCCAAAGGGTATGTTTATCAACCTCCAACTAGACATTGTAGAATTTCTCTTTCCAGATTCTGACCATAATGGAAAAAGCTTCCATTGTCTGAGATAATATCTAATAAGTGGGTTTTTTATAAGCCAGAAAACTGAGTTAAACGGAGGGCTGAGAGGTAAATGCATGGAAGAACTGGTGCAATCTGCATGACAACACATATTTTATGGGAGTTTGATAGATATGACCACACTCTCTTTCAAACCAGGCAAACTGAGAGAATTTCTTTCCTAAGTAAAAGTTAAAAACTTAACTTCTTGGATCAGAATAACCCATCCCATTTTTAAAGACAATTTGGCATGCTTAAAAATTCAAGAAAATGTTATATTAAATCACAACAAGGTGCCAGTACTACTCAGAATTTGTTAGGCTTATCAGCAATTATTTACTGAAGAATTGCATTAGGTACTGTGAAAGGCTCTTGGGGATATCAGGGCAAACAAGGGAGAACATCATTGCTGCATTCCCAACTTGCAGTCATCTCCCAAGGAGCAACAGATTCTTTGAAAGTGACGTGGATTCAGTTTTCATTTCAGAATCTATAGAAAACATAGCTTCAAATTTCCAGTAATACATGTCTGGAGTCCTGTCCTAATCATATGAAAGGACAGAGACAAGCATTATACCTGGAGAGAAGGTACAAGTTATAAAAAAATGAGACATATTTCTGTCCATCTCTGTAAAAAGCAAAGACATGTTGAAATTATGAAAGTTAGAAAAACAAGTCTATTAAACTTGACCAATGTCTGACATTTCAGAGTGAGGCCATAGTTTTATTTCTTAGTATATCACTTTTGGAAATCACTATTGCTTTAAAGAAAGCTGCGGGAGCTTGTGAAATTATCCTCTAAGCCTCAGTTTCCTAGTCTGTAAAATTTGAATACTAATACCTACTTTACAGAGTAGTTATATGAATAAGTATAATAATCTCTCTATAGTGCTAGGTACAGCTGATCCTCAAAATGGTTGATTTCTCGCCTTTTCATTTTTTCACAAATAAATGGCTGATTGATGAAGTGGCAATTTCTCTGTATTTGAAAATGTTCATACCTGAAAAATTGGAATGAGGAGTAACTGACCGAGATGATGTAGACACAAATCATTCACAAGGAAGATGGTAGGACTGAACTGAACTGAATTCGCAACTGAACTGTTTTCCAACCTTGAGATTCTACAAAAGCCTTGATTACATGTTGCCATGGAGTTTCAGATTCCTCTTAAGAAGCAAGTTTGGGTACCCAATCTGCTTTAGAGGTTCAAGACCTACTTAGTTGTTTATTAAGCTCCTGATCGGGAGGGACATTTTAGGTGTCTCCAACATGTTATAGTTCTCAATCCCTTCAACACCCTCATGGGAAAGAGATTTTAAAGATGTGACAATAAAGCATCAGCAATGTCAAAATTCAATATAAACCCAATAAGTGAAAGTATCAGGGTTTGAACTCAAGGCTTTCTACTAACTCATATCCACATCCTTCCCCCTCAGCAATACTCAGTCAGGATGTGGTTACACTGGAACTTGATTTATCTGGCAGAAGGGGCTATTGGGTAATGGGTGTTTTTTAAATTTTGGCCCCTAATAACTAGACTCTGTGTATCCTCTGTTAATTTTACCACTTTAGCACGAGCTGCCTGTGTTTCTTGCTCTTGCTGGGGCTGCTTGGACAGCATTTCCCCCCTTGTGTCCTTAGAGCATAGGTGTGGGAACTAGAGTAAAAGCCAACAATTTAATGATTTTGAACTCCCAATGCATGGGGCTCTGTGCTCCCAAGCCCTCGGCTGAAAACACAGTGGGGGAGTAATGAGAAGCAGATGCATTGTTTCTCATCTTATTTAGGTTTTAGGGCAGAGAAGTCATTGTAAGTCACGTTTTTTGAAGTCACTGAAGTATTAGGAAATATTTTTAAATATTTTGTCACATCACAATTCAATATGGAATATGAATTGCATTTAAAATTTCTCATCCAGCCTGAAGACAATTTTGCCCTGAGGTATTTATCTGCAAGTTCAGCAAACCAGGCACCAGCTGTATTTCATAACAGGCTCGAGGGTTACCCCAGAAAATAAGGGTGCTCTGGAAGAAGTGCTAATTTTCATTAGGTCAACTGTGGATGATAAGAATTCCTCCGTTAGCCTTTGCAGCTCATTTATCCATGAAGGAAACTCAGTCTAAAGTTCTCTTTTCCTAAGTGAGCAACAGAAGCTGAGAGTTGAAAACAGGAAAGCAGCTCTCTTTTCAAAGGTCTGCTGAGCTTTGGTTTAAACCAGCAATGTCTATCAGATAATTTAGATACTATTTTGTATCCTGAATTCAAGCCTTGCATTAAATATTTGCAGCATGGAAGGAATTAAATTTAGAAGATGAACCCCCAAACAAAGAGTTCTTGACTGCTAGCTATCTAAGAAGTAAATGAATTCTACTCCAGTATTTGCAATAATCTGTGTGTTGTTGAGTCTGTTGCAGTTACTATGGAAATGGCAGGTTTAAAAACAAAAAAAAAAGCTATAATTTCCGTTAGTACTGCAAAATGACCCTACTGAGCTCCATGCATTAAATGAACTCTGCCCTGTTATTTCATATAAGGCATAAAGGCCTCCAATCTCTTTCATTGCTCTTCTTATCATAAGCAGTTGACTCCAATAGTTTGTGTTAGCATTAAAGAAATATAGTTTAGCTAAAAGCTAGAGTATATATTCAAGCATATTTCTCTAGAATTATAATATCAAATAATGATTCATTTATATTGGAAGTTTAGGAATGTGAAATAGTTAGCCAGCCTCAACTGGTAGTATGCCGTTTAATTTTATTTTTCAATAAAAAATTATTTGTTATGCATTGCGAAATTAATCTGAGGCTCCAAGGTAAGCAGAGGAAAAAAAAATATTTAAAGTCTGGGTCACATTTGAACTGGCCAGAAAACAACAAGAGCAAAATAGATGAGTTGTTATCAGATTTGATATTTTTATCATTTGGAATATGTCTAAACTCATTACTGTTCTGACTGCACTTTTCATCAAAGGAATTGACATGCAGATTATACACCACAGCGATTTGAATATTAGACACTTGAGAGCCACTCTTCCTTATTTGCTGACAGGCAATGAGCTATCAGGAAGGCAAAGAATCCTGCCAGGGAATGAGGAGAGTCATGTTTTGTTTTAAGTTATGCTTTTTTTGCGTTCATACCATCCACACCTGGGCTACCTAATTACTCTCTGTTATCTGGGACGGCCTCCCTACTCACCCTTTCAAGATGTGATCTTTCTTTGCCTGTTGTTTCATCACAGCCCTCCACCCAACTCCACATATATATATTTAAATTCTACCCTTTTTATGAATCCCAGATCAGACGCAAGTTCTTTTTGATGTTTCCTCAGATGGTCCAGCTAGCATCACTAACATTTCTACATATAAAAACTTTTTCCAAGCTATCTAGTCATTTATACTCTGTGGCACTCATTGGGTTTTCCCCAAGCAAATCCAACCGCTTGTTTTTAGTTTTCAATCTTGTTAATATCTCTACATCATTTCCTATCATTCGCCACACCTCTCTGCCCATGCTGTAGAATTGTTCTCTCCTGGTTGACCCTTCTCTCTCTTAAAGCTCCTTCTCAACCCCCCTGCTGTATTCTCTTCCTTTAAATACCAATTGTTCATTCATTCATTCAACAAAAATTTATTGGGTACTTATCAAGTACTAGGCTAAATGCTGAGGATCTGCAGATACAATGATGACTAAAGTATATTCCCCTTCTTTAAGAAGTTTACAGCCTAATGGAGAAGAAAGATCAGCAAACCAAACATTATAGTTTGACGATTCCTTTTCCAGACATGTGTAAAGTCCACTGCTATTGGAACATAGAGGAAGAGCCTCTAAAATCCAGGCAGGGGAATGAATCAAAGGGGACTTTGTAGAGGAGGTGACCTTTGAGCTGAGTCTTGATCAATGGGTAGAAGTTATCTAGATGAAGAAGAGGGTCAGTTTGAGCAGGAAAGGATTTTTCAGACAGAAAGAAAAACATGTGACAAGGTATAGACACAAAGAATAACATGTTTGGGGAAATAAGAGCTTGTGTATTGGGAGGTAGTGTGGTGGTGTGGGGGAAGATACGGTCCCCGGGGTTGGATCCTGGATGTGTGACCTTGGAGAATTTACTTAATCTCTGAGCACCTCAGCTTTGTCCTTTTTACATGGGAATTGTAATATCTACCTTGTGGTGTTTTGAGGGGTGGTTTAAGGATAAACAACATAAGGAACCTAGTGTCATATCTTGCAATGTAGCAGATACCCAGTAAACTGTAACTATGATTACTATGGTAATAATGATCTGATGGTTAATTTCATGTTTCACCTTGGTAGGGCCATGGTCCTCAGATATTTGGTCAACCATTAGTTTGGGTGTTTTCTGTGAAGATGTTTTCTGAATGAGGTTGACATATAAACCAGTGGACTCTGAGTAAAACAAATTGCTCTCTATAATGTGGGTGGGCCTCATCCAATCAGTTGAAGGCCTTAGTAGAACAAAGATTGATCTCTCTCAAGCAAGAAGAAATCCAACCATCAGATTGCCTTTGGACTCAAACTGCAACTCCTCCCTGAGTTTCTAGCCTGCCAGCCTACCCCATCAGGTTTTGAACTCATCAAGCCTCCATAATCATGTGAGCCTATTCCCTAAAATCAATCTGTGTGTATATGTGTGTGTACATACATCCTGTGATTCCATTTCTCTAGAGAGCCATGATGAATACAGATGGCTTACCAGAACCCATATCCACCTGCCTACCTGAGATAGCTACCCACCTGGATATCTATTAGGCATGTCTAATTTAACATCTCCAGAATTGAGTTTCGGATTTACCCTCCTCACAAGAATCCCACCCTCTGTGCAATCTTTCCTATCTCTGTAAATATCAACTCCATTCTTATACTTGCTCAGGGCCAAAAACCTCAATGTCATTCTCAATTCTTCTTTGTCTCACACTCTACATCTGATTTGTCAGAAAGTCTTGTTTTCTTTACCCTCCAAACACATCCAGGATGCAGCCACCTTTCACCATTTGCACCACTGTCTCTGTGGTCCACACTACCTGGTCACTAGAAAGGCTTCTGAACTGGTTTTCCCTCACCTGCTTCTCAGAAGCTAGAGAGATACTGCTGTTCTCTGCTTAAAACCCTACAGAATTTTCCTTCTTTCCCAGAGGCCCTACACAGTCTGATCCTCCTCTTCTGTGACCTCATCTCCTACTCCTGTCCTCTGGGCCACTGCTCTCAGCCACTCCATCCTCCATGCCGTTCCTCCAACTCAGCACCTTTGCAAACATCTGAGAGCCTTTCCATGTGCTCTTTCTTCTGCCTGGAATGCCTTTCCTCGAGGTCTCTGCTCAGGGCAGTGAGGCTTTTTTTTGGGAAAATCCTGTCTAAAATTGCATCTCCCTCCTCTCAATACCCACTTCACACACAGTTCCTATCCTCCCTCCTTGCTCTATTTTCCTCCTTAGCACTTATCACCAGCGAACCTGCTAGATTTTACTTACTACCTTCTTTCTCTGTCTCTCCCTGCTAGAATTAGGCTCCATGAGAGCAGGGGTTTTAGAAGTCCTCAGTGCTGTATCCCCAGTGCCTAGAATGGTTCCTGGCATGTAGTTAGAGCTTAAGAAATAGATGCTAAATGGCTGAATGATCGAGATGATAATGATGATGATGAAAAGGAGGAGCAGAGACCCCTAAAATAGATGCTAGAGCATTTATCAGGGTCCTGATGTGTTATCTGTGATATGGGAACATGTCTGTCTCTCAGATCTCCCAGTCTCAGAAAATCCAATACTTGAGGTTGAGACACACTCCCTCCCATTTTCACCTAGAATGCTTATTGAAAAGTACAGGTCACTGGGTTTTACTTCTGGAGATTCTGATTTAGTAGGCTTGGGGTAAGGCTTATAAATCTCTGTCTGAAAAAATGACATTGATGCAGGTAGTCCTTGGATCATACCTTGGGAAACATTGACTAGGACCCAGTCTCGAATTGTATAAGTCACACCTGCCTCAGAGATGTATTTTATTTGGCCCAGAAAATATGGCTAATAAAATGCTTAGGAAAAAAAGTACATAACTCATCAACATTTAAAAATTAAAATATTTCCTATATTATCTGTCTTAGTCCGTTTGGGCTGCTATAACAAAATGCCATAGGCTGGGTGGCTTATAGACTGCGTGAGTGATTTATTTCTTATAGTTTTGGAGGCCGGGAAATCCAAGATCAATGTGCTGGCAGATCTGATGTCTGGTGAAGGTACCTTTTCACAGACAGTGCCATCTTGCTGTGCCCTCCTTACATGGCAGAAGGGGTGAACAAGCTCCCTCAGACCTCTTTTGTAAGGCACTAATGCCATTCATGAGAATGGAATCCTCGTGACCTAATCATCCCCAAAGGCCCTACCTATTAATACTCAACTGCATTGGGACTTAGGTTTTAACATATACATTTTAGGGGGACACAAACATTCAGACCACAGCATTATTCTTATTTCTATATTTCTATTTTAATTTGATGACCTCGCAATACTGGATCTACCTCCCTAGATGGCAGAAGCTGGGTGGTAACTGTAGTTTCTTTTGAAAAAGGATATATACTCCACATGACTACAGACCATGCCCCTTTTTATTGTGTCTGAAACACTGTATTCATCCACATTATCCATACAGTGCCAGAGACATTTGAGTCTGGGACCCCCGGCCTAGACCATGAAGGCTGAAATGGGCATGGTCTCATGTCAGCACAACTCTCCATATATCCTGACACTTAACCCTTTGCACTTGCTTGCTTTTTTCTTGATTCCTTTATTGTACTTGGGATTTAATTTTTTTAAATACCCCAGATTTTACAAAGTGCAGCAGTAGAATAAAAAACCAGAGTTTCTTTTCATACAAACTTATTTGGATGTTTTTATATTTCAAATTATTGATACACTCAAAGACTAATTCTAATCTCTCTAATTTTTGCTAACCACGTCGAGTCACACTCAACATCCAAGTGCGAAGGGTTAAAAAGGCTGTTCCATCTGGAACCAAAAATCCCATAACAGGAAACACAAAGCCAACTTCTGTGAGGGGCCTGAGGAAAGTTACCTTTTTATTATTTAACTGATGATTCTCTTCTAGAGGAAAAATAAACTACAAGGTAATTTCCGAATCAAACTCTTTATGTATCACTCAGTTTTACTGGTAAGAAGCAATTAAGTTTACATAAAGATTAGTCCATTGAATTTTTAATCATTAACCTGTAAGAAATGAGTAAGGATTAGTTGTGGGTTCCTCAGAAGGACCCTGCTGAGCTCACCAGGAGGAAGCCAGGCACAGTTTGAGAGTCATGCTCTAGAAGGAGTAACCTGATTAGATCAGGCACTTGCTCAACTTGCTCTCTGCTCAGACACTCTTATGGTCAAGCTTGGTGGTACAATCTTAGTTGTGACACTGGATTGTGACACTCAAATATAATCCGAACTACTCCTAAGTAAACTTGTCCAAATTCCCTCAAGAGTGGATTAAAAGAAAATAGGTGGCCACCCTGGGGAGAGCCCAATATAGACCCAACATAAACATGCACGAACTCAGAGACTCTGAGGGAGAGGCAGCCAAGCAGCAGCGAGAACCACAGTTGTGACACTGAAGGACCAACATTGGCAGAACTGGTGGCTCACCCATTAGTCTGGCAGGCAATTTAGTGAAACAGGACTGTGAGATTGATGGCAAACAAATATAATGGGCTCTCAAGGAGTATGCCAAGACATTTGGGACCTTGCTAAAGAAGAGAGGAGACTCCAGATTCTAGTGATTATAATTAGCAGAGACTTAGTCAAAGGTATTTACCACTGTTACTGTTACCCCTGGCCTTGGCTGTCTCCTCCCAGCTTCTAAGGCACAGGAAGCAGTGGCTACATAGATAGTAGAATCAGGTTTACACAGGAGTTTAAATGTCACTCTTTCCCTATTCAAAGGAAAAAACACCTAAGATTCTTCTTCCTTCATTTTTACAGGAGCTTTAAAAAAACTATTTCTCCATTCCAAACCCACTCACGCTATTAAAGTGGTTATTTACTTCTTTCACCAAAGCGTCTGTTGTGGCATCTTCTGAGACCACCAAGTGCATGAGATGAGTGACTAGCCTGATGTTATCCTTTGCCAGGCCTGGCAGCCCCAGCCTAATCAACCAATTTGCAGACAGATGCCATTTTTACATTATTATTGGTCATGAGGGGAACTCAACAAATGAGTAAAGATAAGTACAAGCAAAAACACACCCCACTCCTGGAAAACTATCAGATGATGAAAGACTAGTCTCCTGTTTCCATATAAAAGGAGAGCACATTAGAAAAGGCATAGGTTTTGAATTTCCAAGGACTCAGTCAAGATTCAATCTGTGCCACTTCCTGGAAGAGTAGCCTCTAGCACTTTATTTGCTCATTTTTCTCCTCTGTAAAATGAAGATGATAATGCATTCCTTTACAGGGTTATGATTCAAATGAAAAATAATATAGGTAAAGGATCTAGTCCATGGCTGACTCACTAAGGCTCAATGAAGGGACACTAATTCGGTTGTTGTGGTTGTTTCTAACACAAAGAATGTCTGTCACAGAGAATCAGACAACCACAGAACTGAAAGGAACCTTTAGGTTTTCTAATCCTACTCTGAGAAGCACAAAACATTTCAGATAAGGGGTGGTCCAGCCTTTGCTTCAAATTGCCATTTACCATTAATATTAGTAAGATTACCTAACATTGTTGGAGTGCTATGTGTTAATGCTTACTTTGATAGTTAATGCTCACTCTAAGCATATAACATGAGTACTATTTTTATCATATCCTGC
>VSMD01065377.1:0-22532 GCA_008750895.1 Mirza zaza
ATGGTATTTCTATTTTTAGCTGTTTGAGATATCTCCAAATTCTTTTCCACAAAGGTTGCACTAATTTGCAGTCCCACCAGCAGTGTAGGAGTGTTCCTGTCTCTCCACATCCTCGCCAGCATTTGTTCTCTACACCTCTGATAAAGGCCTAATAACAAGAATCTATCTAGAACTTAAAAAAATTAACAAGAAAAAATCAAACAATCCCATCAAGAAATGGGCGACGGAAATGAAAAGAAACTTCTCCAAAGAAGACAGAATAATGGCATGCAAACATATAAAGAAATGCTCAACTTCTCTAATTATTAGAGAAATGCAAATCAAAACCACAATGAGATACCACCTAACCCCAGTAAGAATGGCCTATATCAAGAAATCCCAAAACAACAAATTTCTGGAGTTTTTAAAGAAAAAAATTGTTAACCACAGATCTTATATCCTACCAAAATAAGCTTCATAAATGAAGGAGAAATAAAGTCTTTTCTAGAATAGCAGATGCTAAGGGAATTAGTTACCACTAGAAAGACCCTACAAGAAATGCACAAAGAAGTTCTAAACATGGAAACAAAAGATCAATACTCACCACCATAAAAACACAAAATTATAAAACTCATAGGTCTTATCAAATAACTACACAAAAGAGAAAAAAGAGAAATCATATGGGAATGTGATAGAACTCTACCCAACCAAAAAGACAATGACAAACAGGCAGGAGGAAAAATAAGGAAACAAAAAAATCCCTCCACCCAAAACTAAATAACATTATAACAGGAAAAAACTCTCACATATCAGTGTCCATCTTGAATGTAAATGGTTTAAATGCTCCACTTAAAAGATATAGATAAAAATAATGAATCAACTATATGCTGCTTACAAGAAACTTGCTTCGCTAGTAATGACAGTGATAGATTGAAGGGAGAGAGATGGAAAAAGATATTCTATGTATGTGAAAAATCCATTGATCCAAATACATGTTCTGACATCATTAAACTTTCCAGAAATATTTATTCCAAATCCATTGATTCAATATTTACTCCAAATATTCTTTTTTGTTTCTTTTAATGGTGCTTTAGAATGAGTTCCTATTTAAAATAGCTATAATTAATGACAATTGACTATACATGTGTATAATATATATATGTGTATATATACATATATAAATACGTATATATATAAATATATATATTTATATATATACGTATTTATATATATATATCCATACATATATAAATACAGACACATATATAAATACAGACACACATCTTTCTCAAAATGCTAGGCAGTTTTTCCAATACGGTTTTCCAAAATGTTCATCTATTTTTTTCTCACAGTTTCAATACTGTTTAAGGCATTTATTTCTCTGTCGTACAGTAGTACCATAGTTGTTATCCTCCTTATTCCATTTCAATTTTTAATTTTTAGTTTAACATGCAAAGAGTGCACTAATGTTACATATACAACTTAATGAATTTTTATAGATGTACATGTAGCCATCGACCAGATAAAGTATAAAGCATTTCCATGACCCAGAAGACTGCATTGTGCTCTTTCTTGGCCAATATCGTCCCACCTAGAGGAACCACTCACTATTCTTACTTTTATTACTGATAATTTTTGTCTGTTTTTGAACTTCTTATAAGTTCATATAAATAAAAAACATATGGTGTGAATATTTTGTACTTATATGCATAATATGTATCATTTTTGATACAAAATTTTTGGTTTACTGACTTAAGATCCTGTGCTGCAAATTGCTGAAATAAGTGCATTGACATTCTTTTGCACAATAACTTAATTATAAATACTGTGCAAAATAATAATGGCTGTCATCATTCTACAGCGCTGACTTGTATCAAGAGTCATAATTGTGTGCAGGATGAAGCACAAATGACTTTCAATACTGCACAATTTCACCAATAATCCTTCAGATTTACCTTTCTGAGAGTTGATTTAATTTAGCAGGACTGTAGTAGATGTTATAATGTTTAATTTATAAGCTCATTAATTGTTGAAATGGGATGATGCATGCAAACAATGAGCAGAAGCCCAACGTATATTTCAGTAAAAGGAATCATTTCCGTCTTTTCATATTTTCCCAGAAGAATGATCACCAACTTTTCTGCCCAGTCACTGGTTGCACAAGTCAGATATAGCACTGCATGATGGATTGACTTTTTCACATCATGGAGGAAGGACTAGATAGCAATACATGGTTCTCACTTCTGTTTGCTCTCAGAAAGCCTGCACTTGGGGACTGGGGAGATGCTTGGCCAGTCTCATGTTGATCTGCAAAATGTCATTACTAGGCTGATCATTAGTAGGTTCACTACGTTTAACAGTAGTGAACGAAAGAATAATAACTATGATTTCTTTATATTTATATTTATTATATTTCTTTATATTTCATAGACATTGCTATTACCATTATTAACTAATAATTAATAAATAGATGGAAGATAAGAAGTCATCACAGGGAGTATCACTGAAAGTCAGTGAGGCTGCCTGAATTGAGACAGTATTACTTAGCATTCATTTGGGCTAGCCGTGTACTTTGCATGATGTTATCCCACTTAAGTCAACACCATTTATAACTAGTAACAGGAATTTTTCTTGATGACCAGAGTTAGACAAAGTCAAAATACTCACTGAGACAGACCTCAAAATGAGGTAATCCTTGCTGTGAGAATATAGGACTATTAGACATATCAACCAATTACATATAGAGGATTCTTGTCTATACGGATGAGTGAAAAAGTTAGAATCCTCCATGCAGGGATGGAATTATGTTTGTTTAGAAGCACATGATTAAATGTAGACCATTAGGACAGAGAAAACTGCAGTAGAAAATAGAAAGTCTGGTGAGTAACAGTGTTACTGTTTTTGCCAATTACCTGGGTTAAACATTGAATTTTCCTAAAATGAGGCAATTATTACATCAACGTAGAGTATAGTATTCTTGGAATTACAGATGAAAATATTTTTACACATATACTGGTTGGAAAAAACATTAGTTGTGTCTTGCCTATTTTGCTACATCATTAACTGATATAGCCACAAGGGTTATAATTTATCTCTTTCTCTCTCTTCCTCTCTCTCTCTTTCACACACACACATACACACATACACACACGCACACACACAAAGTATACATAAGTGATGAAGAGAAATGAATAACTGTGATAAGCAGTACATACTGTGAAAGTGATTAGCTTTATTGAAGACCAAAATTAGAAACTTTCCTACATGAAAATTGTTAATATTAGATGTAAAAAATTATAAATGTAACAAGATAGCAAAGGGTTTTTCTCCTAAGTGCATTGGAAAATCCACCAATTCAATGCAAACACAAGCTATGGAAGTCAATGATTGGACTTTGTCAAATTTGGAGAGAAAATAATGGATCTCTAAATTTATAAATTACACTATAGATATACTTACTGTCTCACAAAAAAAAAATAACTCAAAGTGAACAGAAATCAGAATCTTCAAAGTAGCCAAAAGACAAGTATCTTCCGTAGCAGTATGGACGATAGTCAGTGTATCAATGCCCACCATATTGAGAGCTGTAACCACAGCCAAAGCCCAGGCCACCATAATAGTCGTGGCAGTAGCACATGCGATGAGGAATGTAAGGTTCACCTGAGGCAGGTAGTCAGCTTCCGAAGTTTGAATTGCCTAATCTGTATAGGTACTTTTATACAACCTGAGTAGTGAGGCAAAAAACAATCTATGTTGGATTCATTCTCCAAATGAACTGGCATTTAGATTAAATAAAATAAAAAAAACCTGAAAAAAAATCTTAACTGTATATGTTAACAAACTTGCTGTGTGTCAGGGTGCCTATAAATAAAATCATGAGCCTTAAGGAGATGCCCATGTCTAAGTTTTGTGGCTTTGCTGACTTAAATTCCCAAATTTAAACTTTATGTCTAGCCCTCATGTGATCACATAAGGTTTATATTCCTCGCCTCTTGAATTTTTCCCTTTTTCAATATACTTCTCTTTCTCTATAAATATAGTCCTGGAACAAAAAGAATGGCCTAGCATGTTTAGGGAAGTATGGAAATATAGTAAAAAAGCAAGTAAAATCTTTAGATTTATTGGTAAATATGTTGGCACATTTTATTTTTGTTTCAGTCTTTTGCTTATTCTGTTGGAATAATAATTTCATTCCTAGTATATACTTAGTTTATATTCTTAGAGTAGTAAAATTTTACATCTTCCATCATTTTCATCTTGCTTTATTAGTAATTGTCTTATTCTTTTTGTATCTGGGAAAGGTTTCTATTAGCCAATTCCTCTGTGCCAAACCAAAATGAATATGCACACAGAGACAAAAAGCAAATCTGAGATTCCTTCTTGGTGTCTAGTTACTCAGGAAAAATCAAATAAAGTTTTTGTTCCACATATATATTATGCATAAACACTTATTCATATTTTTGTATTTTTTTCCTTACTTGATTAAGCATCCAAATACCCCACTATCCAAATCATGTTAAGCTTACCATGTTCATGAAGATTTTTCCAGATCTCTGGATCTCCATTTATCTCCAAGGACCTCCTAAACATTTCAAAATGTATTTCTTTTCTATTCGTACTGACTCTTGGATTTCTCTTTTCCAACAGGAATTTTCAGTATTCTACCATGTCTCAAAATTCATGTTTTTCTGTACTAATACATAATAGATAGTCATATACTTTAGCTTCTCATTATATTTAATGAATTTGCTTACTTTATAATTTATTATATTCAACATTTTAAAAAAGATTAAAATGACTTCAATAAGGAGAGTAGAACATATAATCAGGGAGAGACACAGAATTATACACAGTATTTTATAAACTTCAGTGAATGTATACCACCTTAACAATAAGAAAAAGACATCAATGCTGAAACCAGAAAAATTACTATAATAAATTCATCCAA
Organism: Mirza zaza; assembly: GCA_008750895.1. Lineage (NCBI taxonomy): Eukaryota > Metazoa > Chordata > Mammalia > Primates > Cheirogaleidae > Mirza > Mirza zaza. The sequence goes on from VSMD01065377.1 coordinate 4,928, forward strand.
TAGTTCACATATGATCCCAAAGTATCCCAGAGTGTACGGATTGATCCCCAGGTACCCCATGCATTGACCAAAGGTCTGACTTATTCTATACAAAATTTGAGTATAGAAAGTTAGAGTACCTAATTTGTTTATTTTTTCACTTTTTCATCAAATCTTTAAGAAACTATTTTCTCGGGCACTGTTGTAAGATATGCAGATGGAGCAGATGAACAAAACAGGCAAAGTCTCTACACACTGGAGGTTACAATGGAGATAGAAAGGGTAGGGAGACAGATTTTTTTAAAAAATGAATAAGATAGATCCTAATAGTGAACAATGCTATGAGGTTAATTAAACTCAGTGAGCCACATTAAATTAAAAAACTTACTGAAGGCAGACTAATTAACATAAGGTGGCCATAAAAGGTGTCTCTGGGGTGATTTGAAGTGAATTAGAAGAGAAGAAAAACATTTCTGGTGTTATTTTAAGAAAGGGGAATCAGTAAGTGCAAAGGCCAAGGCCTTATGGTAAGAATAAACTTGGTACATTCAAGGAGCTAAAAAACCAGTGAGGTTTGAGTATTATAAATAAATAGGGAGTATGGTAGGAGATGAAATCAGAGTGATAGGTAGAGGCCAGCACATTTATGGTCTCATGGTCAGAGCCTTCTCAGCATGATCGAAGTCTCTAGAGTGCTCTTTTTTTTTTGCAGGGGCCACGCTTTGATCCACTTTATGTGTTAAAATAGAAAAATAGAACAGGATAGATCAGGATTATAGGGAATTATGGACTGTGTGTTGGCCATATGAGGTCCCTGAAGATAATCAGTGTCTAAATTGAGATGATAAATAGAGGCACACACATTCAAAATTCAGACCTGGACATATAACTTGGGATTAGAGAAGAGAAGTATTTAGAGTGAGATCTACTAACAAAAGCATTGGGATAGAGACTCTAAAAGAGATCAACATTGAGCCCTAGGCACGCTTTCATTTTTAGGTCAAACTCTATAAATAGAGTCAAACAAAGAAGAATGAAAAGAAGCAGCTTGTGAGGTTGCAGGCAAATGAAACAAGTGTGTTATGAAGGATTCCAGATAAGTACAGTATAGCTTTGAAGACAGAAGCAGTCAGTTATGCTGATTGTTTCTGTGAATTGCACAAATGAAGATAGAGAAGTAATCTGTACAGGTTCTCAGCCCTTCTTTAAATTTTATGACCTTGATATTTTTTGAAAGTACAGGCTGCTTGTTTTGTGAGAATGTCCCAAAACTTGGGATTTCTCTGTTGATTCTTCACAGATTTGGCTTATAATTTTTGGCAGAAATCACTAAAGTGATGTTGTTTTTCTGTTAGTGCATAATATCATGAAACATGTGATGCTGATTCATCAAAATTTTAGTAATGTGAACTTTAGTCATTTGGTGTTTACTAGGTTTTTTATAGAGTTACTATTTTCCCTAATTGTGGGAGATTCTTTGAGACTATGTAATTACTCATTCCTCATCAAATATTCAGTTATAATTTTAGAATTCATTGATGATTTTCTCACTCCTAATTCCTTCTATATTCATTGATTTTCAACTTACTAAAAAAACTCCCATTCTCTTGCATTTACTTATTCATTCATTCATTTATTTATATTAGTATAACTCATGAATACTTATTTTATTCAATATGTTATAATCTCCAGGAAAATTGATTTATATGCACAATTATCCCAGGTTTGGCCATAGAAAGCTCCGTCCAATCTTTTTGACATACCTTTATCTTACCAGTCTTCAATCACGGCCTTACTTTCTGTCCAGTTTTCCAAAATCGTCTTGTACTCCATACCTCAGGATCATTAATTTTGGCTTTGGGGACATTTTGATATAAAATAAACTATGATTTGCACAACTGTCAAAATTTCAATCACATCATTTACTTAAATTTTTTTAAGCGAAAACGCAAATTGTACTCCCATTTTGCCTATGATATAATGTTGACATGTAGAACTTACATAGTCTGAGAGAATGTATGGCTCTTCTGCTACTGTAACTAGTTGTCATTAAATCTATTTATATTTTATTAATGAAAGATGTATGTATGTATGTATGGATGGATTTTCTGAATTATCAATGTGTAATGGCAGGCCAATGCATTTTATGGAAAAATTTATACTGATAAGGTGAAGATATGTTAATACTGTTTCTATCAAGAAGGAAACTGAATTAAATTTTATTGCAATAATGTATTTAAACATTTTGTTTACCAATAAAAACCCTCCAAACATACATATATAGAAAAGAAATATTTTGATTGAACTAGAAATGGATTCATTTATCTCTCTCATTGTTTTGAAATCTGGTTTCCTTACTTAAATTTCTTATCAAGGCAGAGAAAATGAGTAACTTTGTCTCCTCACATCAGCTGATCAACAGGGGAGGGTTGATTAAAATGCAAGACCTTCCACGTTACCTTCTGTACTTGAATCTCATCTCTGTTGCCTGAGCCACCCCGACAGTCCACCATTTGACCTGGGACTGAAACAAGAGTTACACATCTTTCATAGAGTGGAGTATAATTGTGGAAAGGTCAGGGAAAAAAAATATTATTTGTGTTTAAAAACAAGTCGGTTGAACCAGTTGAGAATGCTCCCTGTTTACTTTTTATTGGTTGTAGAACACTAAAGACTTGGTATGAAAAGTAGCTTTAATCTGTGTCTATTCCATGCTATTAAAGGACATCGATTAGGTAAAGCAAGCCTGTTTAATGCCTTAAGGCATGAGCCTGTGCTCCTGAAACAACACACACTAATTACATTAGTCATAAAATTAGCCAATGGCATGACATCTGTGGTGGGTCCCACCCACACTGAGGGCATATAAAAGGACCTCTACAGGAAGAACTGCCCAGACTGAAGTCACCTACACTCATTCCCCACCCAAGGACAATCTCAACAACCAATACCATGTGTGGCAGCTACTACGGAAACTACTATGGCGGCCGTGGCTATGGCTGCTGTGGCTATGGAGGCCTGGGCTATGGCTATGGAGGCCTGGGCTGTGGCTATGGCTGTGGCTATGGAGGCCTGGGCTATGGCTATGGAGGCCTGGGCTATGGCTATGGAGGCCTGGGCTGTGGCTATGGAGGCCTGGGCTGTGGCTATGGCTATGGCTGTGGCTTCCGCAGACTGGGCTGTGGCTATGGCTGTGGCTATGGCTATGGCTCCCGCTCTCTCTGTGGCTGTGGCTCTGGCTCTGGCTTTGGCTACTACTATTGAAGACAACATGGAGACTCTCACCCTCTGCATCTGTGACACCAGGATTCACCAGTTCTGACCCCCCCTTCCCAATCTTCTGTGCCTTTCCCTTTAGTTATGATTATCCTGTAATGGAAGTTTAATTTGAACTATTGTTAATCTACCACCTAATGCACAAATTTCTTGATTTCCATCATGGAATGGGATAAGGTGAAATTCACCTGACACCTGTCAGATCTCTCATCTGAATGATGGTGTCACAGCAACTGCCTCAATGACTTTCATGCTGGAGTTTGTTTCTCTTTTGCTCTAATAAACTTATTTAGGTCAGATCAACCCTGATGTCAGTGTTTGTCACTTAATAGCCAAAATTTCTTACTGACAGTAAGTTTTGTGTTGGTGTGCAAGAAAGCTAACAATTATATTTCTTGCCAGATGTTTTCTCTTATTATTTTTAGATATATTTCTTTACCAATTAAAAATTTAGTTGTCTTACAAAAGTAACTTTTTTTTTTTTTTTTGAGACAGAGTCTCACTTTATTGCCCAGCTAGAGTGAGTGCCGTGGCGTCAGCCTAGCTCACAGCAACCTCAAACTCCTGGGCTCAAGCAATCCTGCTGCCTCAGCCTCCCAAGTAGCTGGGGCTACAGGCATGTGCCACCATGCCTGGCTAATTTTTTTTTTTCTATATATATTAGTTGGCCAATTAATTTCTTTCTATTTATAGTAGAGATGGGGTCTCGCTCTTGCTCAGGCTGGTCTTGAACTCCTGAGCTCAAACGATCCGCCCACCTCGGCCTCCCAGAGAGCTAGGATTACAGGCTTGAGCCACCGCGCCGGGCCCAAAAGTAACTATTCTTGTGTAAATTTCACTTTCCTCCTCTGCTACTAAGAAATAATATATGTTGTGTTGGGTAACTCTCAACACTAAATCGAGTCGCATATTATTTATGTATTAAGTTATGCATTGCCTGGTATATCTTACATAATAAAAAAAATTCAATTTCCCTGAACTTTCACATGCATATCTCTTAAAAAACAAATACTTGGTGCTATCCTTCTTCACTTTTAATCTTTGATTTTAAAGGAACTATTTTTTTGTGAGAGATATAACCTAAGGGACAGTTTTATAATGTACTATGTACTAAGCTAGTAATAGATTATAAAACTATTTGGCCCATATGGTGGGCCATAATATTTACATAAAAACACTATTTCACATATAGGCTGAGCTGCTTTGAGGTCTCACAAGGCTGGAATTCAAATGTTAGATGGGGCTGTGGTTGCATCCAAGGCCTCACTGGGAAGCATCTACTTCCAAGCTTACGTCGCTGTGAGAAGAATTCAGCTCCTTGCAGTTGTAGGACTAAAAAGTGTACCCTAAAAGGAAAATGCACTAAAAAATGTATTTTCTTGCTCGCTGCAGCACCCTACATCTATCTCTTGGAGCCCAACCTCAATTCCAAAATGATGCCCACAGTTTCTTGTCAAGTAGGTTCACAATCAGAGTTGATTATTTTCCCAAAGGAGAGACAAGAGACTCCAGCAAAACAGGTGCTACAAGCATATGTAACATAATTATACAATCACTTGCACACAATCCTGTACATTCTCCATGTTCTATTGGATAAAAGTGAGCCACAAGTCTCACCCACACATACAGAGAGGTCTTCACAAGGACATTGAAGTCAGGAGGCAGGAATCATGGGGGCATGCTAAGAGTCTACCCACTGCGCATTGAACCCTGTACACCAGTCCCTGCTTATCCGTGATTTCTCTTTCCACGGTTTCAGTTACCCATGGTTAACTGTTGTCTGAAAATATTAAGATATTTTTAGAGAGAGAGAGATCAGGAGAGAGAGAGAGAGAGAGAGAGATCATATTCACATTACTTTTATTACCTTGTATTTTTATAATTAATCTACTTTATTATTAGTTATTGTTAAACTCTTACTATGCCTATTTCATCACATGTAGGTTTGTATAGAAAAAAATAGTGTATATAGGGTTCGATATTATCATGATTTCGGGCATCCTCTGGGGCCTTGGAACATGCACCTTCTGGATAAGGGATACTGCTGTGCATCCTTCCTGATAGGAATTAGGGAGTTGTCTTTCATTTTCAGTGCTCTTCCACAAATTATAGAATAATGGAATTGTTTTGCCTTTGGCACTTTGGTAGTATTCTCCTGAGAAGTCAAGTGGGTCTAGGTTTTTCTGTTAGTAATTTTCTTTATTACCTCTAAGGAAATTGGTGTGTTTATGGTTTCTAAATCCAGTGGTATCCATTTTGGTCAGTTGCATTTCCCTAGGAAATTACGCATTTTATCTAGAGTTTCAAAGTTATATAGCGAGAGTTCTGGAAAGTAGTCTCATATAATATTTATTTCAAATTTCTTCTGTTCAATGTTTATTTCCTCCTTGCTTTTAATATTTATTCTGTCTATGGTTCTCCCTTTTTTCCTTGATTACATTAGCAGGTAGTTTATAAGTTTTGTCAATTTTTTCAAATAATAGCATTTTGTGTCATTATATAATTCTATTTTCTCCATTCTTTCCCTTATTAATATTTGCCTTTTTATTATTTCAATCCTTGTGATTTATTTGGTTTACTTAATTGTCCATTATGAAACTTTTTGAACTGAAAAATTAATGTTTTTTTCATTTTTACTGATAAAGTATTCAGTTCTATGAAACTTTTTTCTCTACTTTAAATAATCTTCATAGACTTGGTTATGGATAATTTTCATTAACATTAATTATAAAAATATATAATTATATTTGTATATCCTCTTTCACTCAATAATTTTTTTTAAGATAAGACTTCTTAATTTCTAGGCCAAAAAGCTTTGTTTTCTTTGTTGTTTTTAGTAATTATTAGTTTTGTCGTGTGACAGCAAAGAGTATTCTTTCCCATTATTTCTACTTTATAAAATTTACTGATGTTTTCTCTGTGACATAATATAGGAAATACGGGATTTTGTTTTTTTTTTTTGGTGGGTGTGTTCTGTAGGAGCTTGAGAAAAAAGATCTATTCTCTATTATCATGGTATAATGGTCAATATATATATATATATATAAATAAGAGCTACCTTATTGTTTAGAGCTTATGTATGCTTACTTATTTTTCCCACTTGATCTATCTTGTTTTGAGAACACTGTTTAAAGTCTCCTAATATTCATGTGTTTCTATTTACGGCTCCCAGAAACATGTATCTTTATCTTTATAAAGAAGGTTCTTGTGTTATTTGGTGCATAAGTATTCATGAGTATAACATATATCTTGTGATTTTTGTGGCATTTGCTTGAAAAGGTCTCTTCTTTACCATTTTTAGGGCTTTTTGTCCTAAATTATATTTGTTTGAATCAGGGCTGTTACATTTTTTTATTGGGACATTTTGCCCAGGTACTTTTGTGCATGGCTTTATTTTTACATTTCTGAATCATTTTGTTTCAGGTGTTTATATAAAGCATATAATTAGGGTTAGTTCATCAGCCAAATTTAAAATATTTTCTTTAAAAGATTAAATTAAGCTCATTCATAGGTATTGATATGACTGGTATATTTAGTAATATGCTTTATGTTTTAATATTTTTAAAAATTGTATTTGGATGGTTTGTAGTTATTCTAGTGGTTACATGATACCAATTTTAATGGTCTCATTTCCCTCTTTTTAAATTTAACCTTTTATTATCTGATATGCTAGTTTATATTCATATTCTTTAACTTCCCCTATTGTCCATAGAACAATAATTAGCTTTTTCTATTTTCCTCTTTCTCTTTCCCTCTACTTCCTTGTCATTTAGTGAAATTATTACTATGAAATACTTTGCCATCACAAAATATATATTTACATATTATTAATCCTCTAGTCAAGTCTTGATGTTTGATATCACATCAAATATATATCATCCCACACAGACATATGCATATATATTAAATATAGTCACACATAAATGCTTATGTATCCTATAGGCCCACAAACACACATGTACACACACACACATGCATATATATTCAATATTTCACCTAACTTTTCCCATTCATTCCTTGATTTTTTTCTTTAAACAAAATAAATTATTTAATAGCTATATTCATGTATAATTTACACACAATAAACTGCACATATTTAAGGCATAACATTTGATAAGTTTTAACATGTATATGTACACATGAAATCATCATCACAATCAAGATAATACATTTATGGTAACCAAAGTTTCCTCATGTCCTCTTGTAATATTTTACTTTCATTCCACCCCGTCCCCCACCTGTAGGCAACCACTGACCTGTTTTCTGTCTTATAAATCAGTTTACATTAAAATAAACTTACATAAAGGGAGTCATACAGTATAACTGTTTTTTGCTGTATTCTTTTATTGAGCATAATTATTTTGAGATACATCTATGTTGTCATATATACTATTGCTTTTTATTGCTGAATAAGTCTATTGTATCAAAATACTGTTAATACAATTTATCTGTTTACCTATTGATGAACATCTGGGTTCTTTCCAGTTTTTGACTATCACAAATGAAATTGCTATGAATATTTTTATACAAGTCTTTGTATGGATCTATGCTTTTATTTCTGTTGGCAAGTACTTAGGAGTAGAATGGAAAGGTATACAGCAACCGTTTAACTTTTTAAGAAACTTCAAGACTATTTTTTAAAGTGCTTATAATTATTTTACATTCTACTAGCATTTTATAGGACTTCTAATTTTCCACATCCTCGCCAACACTTGGTATGATCAGTCTTTGTAATTTTAGCCATTCTAATGGTAGTATCTCATTGTGGCTTGAATTTGCATTTTCTTAATGAATAGTGATGTTGAGTATCATATCATGTGTTGTTTGCCATAGTATATCTTCTTTGAAGAAGTATATGTTCAAGTATTTTTTCCCATTTAAAATATTTACTTGATTAATTGTTGAGTTTTGAGAGTTCTTCATATATTCTTTTTTTATTATTTCAGGAAATAATAAGAGTACAAACATTTTGGTTAAATTTTATATCTTTGCCTCTTGCTAGCAAGAGTTAAGGCATACCTCCTTCCTTGATTTGATGATGCTCATACTTTAGTAGGTTACTCAATGTGGGCTTATGGATGTAGAAATTTCTAATCTTGTATGTTGAAAACCATTGTTCTTATGCATTGATACATGAAGGACAGCTTTGTTGGATATAAAGACTTTGGCTAATGATTTCTTTTATTAAGTTCTTTATAAAATGTTTTCCCCTTTTGTCTGTCTTTGAATAGTACTTCTGAAAATTCTGATTGTCTAATTCTTTGCTCTTTGTAAATTATATGAATTTATTTGACTGGAAGCTTTGAGTAAGCCTTGCTTATCATTGAAACCTAATGGTTTAATACTATGTAGTTTATAATTGATAATCCTAGACTTTTATTCCATCTCACTAATTAGGTACTGTCAATAAGTAATTTGAGTCAAACAAGATAAACAAAATAGAATCAACACCAAAACATATCATAATTAAACTTTTGAAAAGTAAAGACAAAGATAAAATATTGAAAGCAGCCAGAGAGACAAAATATATTACCTATAGGATAACACAATTTGAATGACAGTTGATTTCTCATCTGTTACTATGGAGTAATGAAGGAAATGGCACAATATATTTCAAGTTTTGAAAGAAAAGAATTGTCATCCTTGTATTTTACATCTGGAAAAAATATGCTTCATGAATGCAGGGGAAAAATATCCTCCAATGAATAAAAACTAAAATAGTTTGTTATTAGTAGGCCTACACTAAAAGATTGCTTAGAAGTTCTTTGAACAGAAAGGAAATGCTAAAGGAAGAAATCTTGAAACATTAAGAAGGCATGATTTAAAGAACAGAACTATAAATACATATAATAAGCTATCCTCCTCATGAACTTTAGAAATCATATTTGGTGATTAAAAATTATAACACTATCTTATAAACAAAACAATGACATAAAAGTAGCCATGGTAAAATAATCTAAGTGGAAGTAAAGTTTACACATCTCATGGTAGTAAATGTTGCTACCAGTATACTGTTTTAAGTTGCATGTTGTAAAACCCAGAACATGTTATAAAACCCAGAACATGTGTTATAAAAATTATGCAAAGATATATACTCAGTAATATTATAAATAAATTAAAATTCAATGCTACAATATGTTCAAGAAAAATATAGAAAGGTAAGAAAAGGGAATAGAGGAACAAGAATAAAAGAAACAAATAGAAAACAAACAAAATGGTATATCTATACACTAATATATCAATAATTTCATGAATTTTAATTTAATTTTACTTTTTTGGAGACAGAGTCTTGCTCTGTTGCCCAGGCTAGAGTGCCGTGGCATCAGCCTAGCTCACAGTGACCTCAAACTCCTGGGCTTAAGCAAATCTTCTTCCTCAGCCTCCTGAGTAGTTGGCACTACAGGCATGCACCACCAAGTCCAGGTAATTTTTTCTATATATTTTTAGTTGTCCAGTTAATTTCTTTCTATTTTTAGTAGATACAGGGTCTCATTTTAGCTCAGGCTGGTCTTAAACTCCTGACCTCAGGTGATGCTCCTTCCTTGGCCTCCCAGCGTGCTAGGATTATAGGTGTGAACCACCATGCCTGGCCAATAATTACATTAAATACTCATGGTTTAAATACACCAGTGAAAAGACAGAGATTGGCAGAATGATTTTTTTTAAAAAAACCAACAGGACCCATATATATTTTGTTTACAAGAAACCCAATTCATGTTCATTGACATAGGTAGGCTGAAAGAAAAGGACAAAAACAGTATGCCATGCAATTATTAATAAAATAAAACAGAAGTGGCTATAATAATATCTGATAAAATAGACTTCTGACCAAAGACAATTATTAGAGATAAGGAAAAATATGACATATAGTAGATGGATTACTCAACCAGGAACACATAACAATTCTAAATATATATGTACCAAAGAGGAAAGCCTCAAACTACAAGATGAAAAATTGAAAGAAATGAAAATAGAAATAAACAGATCCACAATCATACTCAGATACTTCGATGCTAGTTCTGAGAAATTGATAGAACTACTATACAGAAAGTGAGCAAAGATATAGGTGATCTGAACAACAAAGTAAACCAATAGGGTCTATACAGAATAAGTCACACAACAATGAGAATATATAACATATTTTTCAATATAAGTTATATTTTAAATTTATTAATAAAATATATTTTTACCTTCATTTTTGAAAGGTGACTTTTGTTGGACATAAATTTTTCTTGACATTTTTTTCCTTTAGCACTTTGAATATGCTATCCCATTGCCTTCTGGTCTCTATTATTTCTGAGGTCAAGTCAGTTGTTAATCTTATTGGGAGTTTCTTTGTGACAAATAAGTTTTCTCTTTCTGCTTTCAATATTTTTTGTTTTGTTTTGTTTTCATCTCTTCACATATTTGTTATGATGTGTTTGAGTGTAGATCTCTTTGAAATTATCTTTCTTGGAGTTCATTGAACTCCTTGAATGTGTATGGGAATGTTTATATCAAATTTGGGGAGCTTTTGGTAATTATGTTTTCAAATATTCCTGAATATTTGAAATATTCCTTCTAGTACTGTTATTATGTGCACATCGGCATACTTAATGGTTTTCTACACTTCTTTGAGGCTATGTTTATTTGTTTTTTCTATTTGTCTCTCTCTGTTATTCAGATTCCATAATCTCTATTAATTTATTTTTATGGTAATTCTCTTATCCTTCCTTTTGTCAGTTCATATCAACTCTTGAAGCTGCCCAAATAATAAAATTCCTATTTCAGTTATTATACTATTTACCCTCATAATTTCCATTTTTATAACTTCTATCTGTCGATTGATATTCTCTACTTGATGAGATTCAAGCATGGTTTCCTTTAGTACTCTGAACATACTTATAATGGGTACTTTGAAGTATTCATCTGGCAAGCTGACATCTGGACCCTCTCAGAGGCAGTTTCTATTGCCTGATTCCTCCAAACCCCCCCCCCCCTTAAACTGGATACTTTAGATTGTGTATATTATAGCACCCTGGATATTCTCCATTTTCCCTCCAGAACTTGTTGTTATTGTTTGTTTGTTTAATTGTTTAGTAATTGGGCTGAACTATGTTACTCAATTCAGTGTGAAGCCTCTGATGTTATACCTCAGAAGGCATAGCCTATAGGATGTTTACTGCTAACCTGGGGCTTTGTTTTGACTTTCTTAGGTTTTCTTTTTCCCTGATCTCTCTGGTAAACAGTCAAACTTTTTTTTTTTTTGGCATAACCTTCAGCTATTAGGCTTACTAATTTTTAGTTGATTATGCTGTTATTTTTGACAATGCCCTTGAACATAAATTGCTTCACACTCTGATTCAATTAAATTTGGATGCATAGCAAATTTCAAGTATAAAATACATTATTATTATCTATAGTTACTATGTTGTACATTAGATCTCTTGAACTTATTCATCTTATAACTGAAAGTTCATACCCTTGGACCAAAATTTCCCATTTCCTCCAAACTCCAGTCCTGCTAACCATCGTCTTATTCTCTGTTTCTATAAGTTTGCTAACAGAGTAGATCTTAGAGTGTTCTTGCAACATGAAAAAACAAAAGTTAACTAAACTATGTGAGGTTATGGATATATTAACTAGATTGATTGTGGCCATCATTTCACAATGTATATGTATATTAATTCATCACATTGTGTATATTATTATTATTTTTTTATTTTTTTTATTTTTTATTTTTTGAGACAGAGTTTCACTTTATTGCCCAGGCTAGAGTGAGTGCCATGGCGTCAGCCTAGCTCACAGCAACCTCAAACTCCTGGGCTCAAGCAATCCTGCTGCCTCAGCCTCCCAAGTAGCTGGGACTACAGGCATGTGCCACCATGCCCGGCTAGTTTTTTCTATATATATTTTAGTTGGCCAATTAATTTCTTTCTGTTTATAGTAGAGATGGGGTCTCGCTCTTGCTCAGGCTGGTCTCGAACTCCTGAGCTCAAACGATCCGCCCACTTCGGCCTCCCAAAACATTGTGTATATTAAATACATACATTTTTATTTGCCAATCATACCTCAATAAAGCTGGAAAAATAGATAAATTTGGACTCTTTAGCAAAAGTAGATTCTTTTTGCGTCCAGTCTTTGAGGTTTGTTCTTCACCCAGGAAGGCTCTTCTTAGCTGTCTTTTCTGGTTCTCTCTGGTGAACCTGCTGGCCTATGGCTTAGCTGGTTGCTTTCAGGGAAAAACCAGTTTCCTCTTAATTACTTATCACCAACATTGCCATTATTTCAAATATACTCTTCAGCTTAAATTTCCTATGTACTCTTCTAAATAAACTAGTTCATTTGAGGAGAGAATTGGAGCCTTCTATTCTTACTGCTTCTCTTTTACCTGTGCAAAACTTCTGAGCAACTATGCCAGAACTGGGGGTAGTGATAATCGCCTGCTTGTTCTCTCATAGAGATTCATTAGCATTACAAGAAGTCTCTGGGCTTGGGCAGTAGCCTCTGGTTTTTTTAATCTTGCAACACCTGTAATGAAATCGCTTCCTTATAAATGACCTAGGATGGTGGGAGGGATAATAGAGCCTTAAGATAGTTGGCCTTTTGTCCCAAGGGTAGATCTTTGGCACTATGAGTGGGAACTGGGTGGAGGAAGGGAGCCAGATACCTCTTGAACACATTCACTTGGAAATTAGCCACTGCAACATAGTGGCTAAGGAGCATGAGACATGCTAATAACCTGCACAGAAAGGAATGATGCTGCAGTCCTTGAACTGGGAAGAGAGGAAGCACTGTAACCTTGGCCTCCATTAGCCAGTGTGGAGTTTCTGTCATGTTGAGCTGGAGGAGGATGAATGAAAAGAGCCAATTATGGCTCAAGTGAATCAAGACTCTCACTAAACCCAGATTTCATAGATTTTCTAGAATAAATATTTCTTTATTTGCTATATGTCTGATGAGGGCATGATATCTGATAACCACTTTTCTGAAGATGATACTTCATTGAATCAAAAGTCACAGCTTCTATTATGCTTCCACTCTGGCTTTTTTTGACCAGGTTGAGACAGGTACTTTTGGTGACCTGTCTCTGTCCAATATGGCAAAACTGAAGCCAAGTCTACTAGTCAAGAAGCTTTCTTCAGTCTCTTTCCCTTCAGTTTCACTGCCTGCCAATGCCTGGAGAACTTAGGGTGGCACAGCTCTATGTGTTGTCTGTTTTCACTTGATGGAGGATTGAAAAATTATACATTATTATTTCATCTAAAGATCTTGAAAATCATGTATTTTGGGGCTAGTTAAGAGTTTAGCCAACATCATACTTTGATAGCCATTAATAAAATAATATTGTATGAATATTTTATCAACTGTAGGGACCCCAAATTCTAACATTAGTCCCTAAAAGTTTAGATGAGATAACTACCTTATATTTCATCAGTGTTGATGTTATGATTAATACTTGCTAATAATAAATAAAGTGAATAAAGGAAGAAGCTATTACGAACTGCTTCACTTAACATAAACCAGTCTAGCAAAATCAAGGCTGTACTTTTCAGCCTATATTTTGGGTCAGACTTGTGTTTTTATGAATTTTGTCTACTCAAGCCAATGCTTTGTTATGAATGGTAAAAGGTTTTGGGCCTGAAGGCAACCAGATATTGGCCCTGGTTAAAGGTTCATAGAAACTACTTAAGTTTGGCGGTTGCAGTGGCAACATGGGAATGACGATGAGTCTGTGCAGCCACCATGCACAGGATGAATTTGAGAATATGTTGTGCCAGTGAGTAAATAGAAATAGCCATATGATAGGATTTAAAAAAAAAAGTTACAGTTCCCCAGACCCACAAATTCAACTGCTAAGTATCAAGAAAAAAGTACAATGTATGTAAAAAAGAATAAAGTGATGAGAAATGGGGTACTGTTTTTGCCAATGACCTCAGTAAAACATTGGATAATTCTGAAGATAAGGCTATGATAACACCAAGGTAGATTATAGTACGTCTTGGATTGGCTCATGAAAATACATGTTATTAAAGTATTGGCTGAATATAACTGTTGGTCAAACTTAACACATCCACATCATAAAGCACAGATTACCAAAGGGTCAGCAACTTCACACAGGGGCTAAAGCACACACATGTACGTTCACAAATAATCTAGACAGTCCAGATAAATACACATAGGTATGAAGATGTTGTAGGCTTGCAAAATTAGTTACCTTTACTGAAAAATGAATTTAGACACTTTCCCAAATGAAAATGATTAAGACTGTACTTAATACTATCCTAGTACCACAATATCAAAGGTTCTTTGTTTGTCTGTTTATTTGAATAAATTGTTAGAACTTCCAGTAATTGATCAAAGAATTTCTAAGGTGGCATTGTAAGCTCAGTTTTTGCTTGAAAACATAGTTTTCATAAGAGAATTGTCATTGTTTGAAAACATAGTGCTTCATAAGAGAATGACCCAAACACATGAGCAATTTGAATTTCTCAGAAGAAACCAGAAGACAAATATCTGCCCTAGCAGGATGGGCAGTAACAGGCATATCTGTAGCCTCCATAGCCACAGCTCAGGCTTCCACAGTAGTTGTAGAAGCTCATGGTGTCAGCAAAGGTAGGCTCAGCTATACAGCAAGGTCAGATTCCAGAGTTTTAAGTTCTTAATCTTTACAGAGCCTTAAATACCAATTGAATGGTATGTGGAGCAAACCACAGGCACTGCTGGATTCAAATTCCAAACTAATTGACATTGAAGCTATCTAAAATGTTCCTCATAACCACAATATCCTAGACAACTTTGCTGTGTGTTAGGATGCCTGCAATGAAATCATGTGCCTTTAATAAGAGATTATCCTTCTACTTTGATGACTTGTTTATTCCAGATGTCAAATTTAAACTATATTACCAGCTGTCAAGAGATCATATAACCCATACAGTTTTTGCTTTTTGAAAATCATTGTTGTTTTACTTAATAATATCCTTCTTCCTATCTGCATATATGCAGACTAGGAAATAAAAATAATGTAACTTCAAAAAGGTAAGGAAGGATGGACAGGTGTGGAAGAGAAGACACGGTGCCAGGATTCGCTTGTAAAATGTTGAATGAATAAGTTGTTTATCATCTTTTTGTGGAGCAATATATTCATTTTAGTTTATACTTCACATATACATGTGTCGCTATTTCATACATGATCCCCACACATGGCAGAGATATTGATGGATGTTTAAACTTATTGATTTTGAATATATAGACAGGGGGAGAGTTATACTATTAGAAACTTAAGTTTTAAAACAATTCCAGAATTATGCAAAGATTGATTGACATCATGACTGCCTGATACAACACACTGCAGGAGTCTGATATCTTGTGATATTCTCTCCCAAAACATATAACTTCAATCTAGTTATGAGAAAACTTTAGACAAATCCAAACTCAGGAATATTCTACAAAATATCTGACTCTTTAAAAATGTCAAGGCAATGAAAGTTAAAAAAGAACTGAGAATCTATTAGCAGTTGGAGAAGATTAAAGAGCTAGAACAACCAAAGGTAATGTGAATTGGATCCTGGAACAAAGAAAAGGGCATTAATAGAAAAAAAAATGGTAAAGTCAAGTCTGTGATTTAGTTAGGGGTATTGTACAAAGTTAATTTATTTGGTTTGATAAGCAGATTATGGTTATGAAAGATATTAACATTGGGGGATGTTGAGTGATGGGTATATGGAAATTTTCCATACTATTTTGACAACTTACTATAGGTCTAAAATTATTGTAAGATAAGAAGTTAAAAAAAGGATATGAAACTACTCTTCCATTTCATTGATTTGGTCATTTATTTTTTCTTTCATATGTTAAGAGAATAAGGTACATTTTCTTATTCTTCAGTAGAGGTTGAATATAAATGAGAATTAAACTCATTGGTGTAAGTAGGAAAGAAGAATAAATTTTGTTCAGACTTGATCCTCTAGAATTTTTAATTAGCTGAATTATTAGCAACATATGGTTTCAGTATAGAAAAGACACTAAATCCCTGAAGAAAGTAATTATTTGGATAAAGAGGGAGAGAAGAAAAATCCAAGTCAAAAGAATGCTAGCCTTTGTGAAATCTTAAGCAAAAAACAGTAAAATTAGTGGGATCCAAGAGCAAATAAGCTTGTGATTAATCAGAGTCTTCTTTGTTGATGCAAAGGATGGTTATAGAAGGTTAGAATGAAAGTCTAGCTTGAGACAGGATTGTATACATGTGAGCATGTGAGTGGCTCCTCTTAGTCAATCCCTCAATCAGAGGAAGGGAGGCTAAATGGAGTGGTCAAACAAAACAAGTTTCCTTAATACCTCTGAGGCTTTATCTCATGCTTGGGAATCAACAACCTAATTAGTCAAAAAAGTAGCCAATAGCATGGCACTTGTGGAGGGCCACACCCACACTGGAGGCATATAAAAGGCCCTGTGAAGGGAGAACTGTCCAGACTGAAGTCACCTACACTCCTTCTCCACCCAACGACAACCTCAACAACCAACACCATGTGTGGCAGCTACTACGGAAACTACTATGGCGGCCGCGGCTATGGCTGCTGTGGCTATGGAGGCCTGGGCTGTGGCTATGGAGGCCTGGGCTGTGGCTATGGCTGTGGCTATGGAGGCCTGGGCTATGGCTATGGAGGTCTGGGCTGTGGCTATGGCTGTGGCTTCCGCAGACTGGGCTGTGGCTATGGCTGTGGCTCCCGCTCTCTCTGTGGCTGTGGCTATGGCTCTGGCTTTGGCTACTACTATTGAGGACACCATGGGAGACTCTCACCCTCTGCATCTGTGACATCAGGATTCACCAATTCTAAACCCCACATGTTCTGCGCCTCAGGTTTTGGTGATGATTATGTCACATCACAGATTTCTGAGGTTATTTTACTGAAGACTTGCCCTCCAGTGCTCTCCGGATATGATATTTATGTAATTTTTCCTTTCCTGAACTTAACTCATGAAAATTAAGAGAATGTGAATTGCATCCCATGTGGTTTCTTGTCAAGATGATGCTCTCACAGATGTTGGCTTTTGATGTTCATGCAGAAGCTTTATTCTCTGTTTTCTAATAAACTGATTTGATCTTAATATAGTGCTTATTTTTTTCTTTTAGCTTTTTTCACTGTGTATATTATCCTGAAAATATCCCAACATAACACATACCATCACTGCATGTAGAAAATCCAGTGTAGTTTATTTGTTGACTCTGCATATAAAAAACAATTTCTGTCATACTTGTTTTATGTTGCTTATGTAATTCATATGTCAAAACTCTATATAAACACTTTATATTTATAATCTAAATAGTAAAGATTAAGTAGCATCCATGAGCTATTTACAATAGAGAAAA
>VSMD01065382.1:0-11281 GCA_008750895.1 Mirza zaza
AAAAAAAAAAAAAGAAAGAAAGATATAGAGAGACAAAGAAGGAAGACAGAGAGAAGCGAAGAAAGAAGAGAGAAAGGAAGAGACAAGCAGGCAGCCAGCCTACCCCGGGCGAGTCCCAGTCACACCGAGCTTAGGGGGAGGGCTGTTTTAATTGTGGGTTTGGCCGACTGACGACTGGAGTGCCCTCCTCGGCTGTCTTAGTTGTAGCTGGAGGTCATGTAAATCGACCTTAAAAGAATGCATAAGCCATAAATTAAAATAAACCCTCACCCAAGAGCTGATCCATAAGTAGACAATATCCAACCTGGACAAAACGGGCTTCCTTTACGAGCCGACCTAAACCGCATCCCCCAAAGAATAGAGACTAAATGCAAAGTAAGTTTTCTAGCGAATATTTTGTTTTCTGGAAAAGTGTTGGGTTGATTCGCTGTGTGACTGCGACGCCACAGTTTTCGGAGCGCTTCAGTTGTCAGCCAGACTTGGGGCGCGGGAGGTCGGGAGGACGCGCTGAGCTTCTGGGCTTCTTAACGCTACCCCCACCCCACCCCCATTTTGGTTTGGAAACTTTGGCTATTTGTGGGGTTGACGCTGGCGGAGGGTGGGCGGGAGTCGAGGATCTCCGCCGGTCTTTCCGCCAGGATGAAGTTTACTCGGACGAGTTCATAAAGAAAACCCGGGTCGCTAGAAAACGCGTGCGCTCCCTCCTCCCACCCGCGTCCCACCGGCGTTCCGCCACAACTTTCCCGGGGCGCCGCGCGAGTTGCCTCTAGTTCACTCGTCTTCTCTCCTTTCCTTCCCTCCTCCCCCCATTTTTGGACATTACTTTTTATGATCTTTTCAGGAATAAACAAACCGAACTCCAAGACAATCCGAAACCCAAGTGCTAACTAATCTGTGGTCCTCTTTGCCCTGGACTCCAGGGCAGTGGTGCCCGGCCTGGCGGGAGCGTGGGTTAGGGTGCGCTCAGCCCCTCCGGGCGCGGGCTCGGCCACTGAGTCCGCGGGCCGGGCTCACGGTCGCCGGCACGTTACTTCCCCGCCCCGCGTCCCTGAGCCCCGGCGGCGCCCTCCGTCCTTCTCGGCGCCCTGCCCGGGCCCCGCCGCCCGCTGCCCCCTCTGCAGCCCCGGCCGAGGTCCGTTGCTCCAGGGCTCTGCCCAGGGCTGGGGGCGGTGCTGCCACCCGCCCTGTGGCCCAGCCGGAGTCTGGCCGCTCCCGGGGGAGCTGCTTTCTTCTTTCTCCCTTAAAGGGCCGGGCAGAGAAGGGAAAGGGCTTGTGCAAAGGCTGCTGGGGTTGTGCTTGGACGCCAGGAGGAGCGGCCCGGGGCTGCGGAGGGCAGATTAGCTCTGTGCCTGGCAAACCGGGTGCTCCGCGGAGCTTTAAGATAAAAAGAGAATTTGTGTGTTAGGAGCAGATAAAAGGTGGTTGTCATCCCCGTGTTTTGTGTTTTATTTAAGCTCTCTTAGGCTGACCAAGTTTGAAAACGTTTGTTTTATATGAATTGCCAGATATTGAATGCCGCCCCTATTTGGTGACTAAAAATAAGCTTCGACTGGACTGGCGGGGCTGGGCAGTTACGAGATGGGCAGTCCCCGGCTGCTTCCGTGTGTGTGAGACCCAGTGAGGGCCGGGCTTGAAGTTTAGGTCTCGAGATGGCCCAAAGCTGTCCCTGCGGCAAACTGGGCTGGGCTCCGGACCTCCCGCTGCTCTGTCAGTGGGCTCTCGGATGACGTCCACGTTCCGGACGCTTGTGCCCGGCGTGTAGTCCTGCGGCTCGGCTTTTGGCCCTTGCGAGGTGGCCCAAACAGCAACCCAGTGGAGTAGGGATGAGAACCCCCTCCTCCCCTCCCTGCTCACCAGGGGTTTCTCTCCCTTGCCCTTTAGAGTCACATGCCCAGGTTTTCCCTCGTCCAGAGGAGAACAGACACAGCCCCGCCCAGTCTATTTCTAGGAGGTGGGTTTGGGTGAATAAAAAGGTCAATTGGTCTGGTCCGTGGCGAGGGGGGACAGGACGGACACCTGGCTAGGTCCACCCTGCCTGTCCCCCCCATCCTAGCCGGGCCAGCCGTGGGCGGCTGGCCTTCCCAGGCCACATTCTTGCGCTAAGTGCGAGACGCTGTGGGAAAAGCAATCCTGAACCGGCCAAGAGCCGGCGAAGCTGATCCCGCGATGGCATTTTGTTTTGAACAGTTGCTGGGGTTGACGTTTCCTCATAAGGTAAGGTGTCACTGGACAGTCGGCTGCCCAAATGCCACATGTATAATTAGCCTGCGCACTCAGCACCTAGTCCCTGAGGCCCGTAGGCACGGGCTTGGCCGACCTGGTCCGCTCAGCTCTGTTCGGGGTTACAGGATTCCCGAGGGAGGGACGAACCGGCCAGGACAGCATCGGGAGGCCCTGGCAGAGAAGCCCTGGCCTTGGCTTTGATTTTTCTCTTTTTCTTCTCTGTTTTCTTTTCTCTCCTTACTTTTTGTCTGTTGGGGAACTATTGGTTAGAGAGTACTGGAGACCAGCTCCAGAGTGCAGAGTCAATGGGAAAAAGGAGATACAGAGAAAATCTGGAAATATCCCTATTCTCCACACACCGCCTGTAGGGGAGGGCTGCTAGTGCCCCTCTGTTTGCACTAACCCTGTAGGACCAGCCCAGGCTTGGCATTGTATATCCTGGCTTGGGTAGGGACTTAAGGCTTCTAGTTTGGATTGTTCACCTGTCTCTGTGTTCCCTCCTGCCCCACTCTGAAAGATCTCTCAGAAAGTTAGTGTCTGTGCCCTGATTGCAGCTTCTTGTTTCCCCCTCCAGGCCTATCCACTTGGGGCTGCTAGTGATCCCTGTGGGGGAGCCTGAAAAGATCTGTTCTGTCTCTGCCTGTGTCACTCTTGTTCAGCCTAGGGTTCTTAGGAGCAGTGCCTTGTCCCCTCTGCCCAGATTTATGTTTGAGTTTCCTACCTAGCTTCCCAGATCCGGGTCAGCTTTAGCCCACACTCTCTGGCAGAGAACAGATTTCTACAGCCATGAACATGACCTTCCCTCTGTCACCCTGTGCAGTCACCATAGAATTCAACACTCAGCATTAGGTATTTGCATCAGTCTCCCTCCTCCCCTTGTTTCTAGGCCACTCAAATATGCCTGATACCTACTAGAAGATTCCCTTTATTTCAAAACGAACAAACATCCTGTCCTAAATTTTCCACAAATTTAGTGGGACAGGGTTAGCTTTTCTGTGGCAACAAGAGCATACCTTTCTTGGTGGGAAGTGGGGACACAGTTTATTCAGTTGCATTTGCTTTTTATTGAACCAATGAAATATTTCATTTTCTTATAGCAGGAGAAAAGTTAGTTTGACTCTATTAGCCCGTAAATGTATTATCTGTGCATTTTTGAGAGTATCTTCCTGAATACACATATAGTGAGCACATGGGCAGGAGGCAAAATGACATGTAAATTTTTTTCTCCTACATTTTTGAAAACCTCATAAATTAAGAGATATTGTCCTTGTTCTTTTTTTAAAACAGCAAACAGCCAAAAAAAAAAAAAACAAAAAACAAAAAACTTTCAACCTCTGAAAGGAAATGGGTACCACAGTTATTAGATCTAGTTTGTGACTAAAGACAGTAAGTAACCAGGATTCAGACAACCAAGTACTAGGTCATTAATTCCTTAGGCATACTGACAACCTCTGTTGCTTTTCTCATGTACTACCAAAACCTCCTTTCTCTTTT
The DNA here is from genome assembly GCA_008750895.1 of Mirza zaza. NCBI lineage: Eukaryota > Metazoa > Chordata > Mammalia > Primates > Cheirogaleidae > Mirza > Mirza zaza. The sequence goes on from VSMD01065382.1 coordinate 3,718, forward strand.
GCTCTCCCACCATATTTCTTTAGTTATAGTGGCAAAAGTAGATAGCTTTTTGTTTATTGTTTATCCTGTTTATTGCTGCTTTTAGTTGTTGCTTTGGAAGTGCTGAGAAGGAACTTTCTTTTGGTGTATTTGTATTTTTTAAAATGCTAAAAAATTGAGTTTATTATCATGGAGCATGATACAAACTCCTATAATGCTATATTATGTAACTATAATATGTCATTATACTATAAAGATAAATATAAAAATATCAATAAAGCATTATCAAATACCTATACCTTAAGCTGATTCTATAATGGATTTGGTAACTGAATATATATTTAGAAGAATTGAGATTCAGTAGGAATATTACATTGTCTGTTGGGCATTTTTTCATTAGTAGCAGAAAATGATAGCTATTTTTCTTTTTAAGGGAAAAGCATATATTTATAATATGTTAACCAGCAAACTTTTTTATAAGGTTCTAAAATATATTTACTTTAAATATATAAATGGTAAATTTTGGTGGCATTATTGAGATAATAATTGACTATTTCTATTTGACTTTTTTAAAGGAACTATGTGATTATTGATCATTGATGAAATTGCTACACATATCCATCTTATATTGAAGAAATCAGTGACATTTTAAATAATTCTCTTTCAATTAGTACAATAGGTACTGGGATAAATGTTCTTTGAACATTTTGAACAAGATTTAAAATACATTGGCTTTAACCCCTACTTTTAATATTTTTCATACTTTTCAGTTTTATTTGGTTATACATCTCTTTCCATGTTTGAAAGAATTCTCTTGTTAGTGAATTCTTATATAGAGGGAATCCATACACACACATACACACACACACTTTTTTCACTATTTACAAACAACATTCTGTGAAAGTATAGCATAGTACAACTAAGATTTGAGTTTATCTAAGAGCTGTTTGTTTAAATACAGTTTAGGGATGCATATATATCAATTGATGTTTTTGAAGTCAAGTGAAACATTCCATCAAGCTAATGTGTCTGAGAGTACCATATCAGGCACAGACAGGTACTAGAAATGATAAAACACAGATAACTTACAGCAAGATGATTTGCAGATGGGCTGTATTATCTGCTGTCATGAGATTAGATGGGCCATATTACTATTTTTTAAGAAAAATCATCAATCTAGATTATTTCAGAATTATCAAGTTATGTGAGAATATGAGATTTAATGAGAACAGATTTTACTATAGAAACCTGCTAAAAAAATGAACAAATGAAGAAACATTCATTGTTCTTTAGAGGAAGAAATGGACTGTTTTTGGGTTTGGATTGCTTCTTGTTTAAGAAATATGGCTCTCCTCTATTTCTTTTTCTAATAAGGAAAATATGATATTAGAACATTTTGTGTCTTCATCCTGACTCCAGATTTTCTATTGATTATACCGTGAATCTCAATACTTAAGGGAAAAAAAAGGCTACTGCTCTGTTATAGTGTATGAAAAACAATTTTTATTAATGTAAGCACTTTAAAAATGTGTAGCATATCTTTTTGCTTGAAGTTGTTCAACTGTGATCTGAAAATTTATTGTTTTGGTGAGAGTTATATCAGAAACTCTCATCATCCTTTATACCCATAATATATTCACTATTCATTCATAAGAAAGTGTTTTTATTTTCTTTGTTCAGTTGAAAAGGATAAAAGCTTTTCAGGTAATTGTTTTGTTTAGACATTTAGTCAAACTGGAAATAGTTCAAAATTTGCAATATGGTTTTTGATAGAGCTTTTCAAGTTTTACGTATCCATTGTTATAGTTTGGATAATAATATCAATTGAAGAATGTGGGTGGAGGTTGTGAAATGGAATATCATTTAAATCTTCTACAGAGTCTCTCACCTCCAAAAAAAGAGATCTGTTTTTTCTCAAATCTGTGGTAGTTTCAAAAAACTGAACATGAAACCCTAAAACCTCAGAGAAGCAGTATTGATTCAGTTCTTAACTGCAAATCCTTCATATCTTTGCTCAAAATATCCAACTTTACACCAATATTAGCCATTCTTTTTATAGTGACACCATGCTTAGTAAAAAACTTCTAAGCAGTGAGGTCAGGTGTTGAGATTGGATTCTAGTTTATTTTTTATGAATCAGATAAAGATTTCTGTGCATGAGACCATATGTGAAGATGAGAGAACAAGAACATTTCCATATCAAAGGCAATATATCTGAGGCTGCATGGTAATTAAAATGCAGTGGTTTGGACTCTGTGCACTAGCACTTAAGCAGAGCATTGCCGGGACCTTGTGCATCATGCAGGCGGTTGCCTCTTGCATACTTCTTGAAATACACTTATAATTTTGTACAAACATTTATGCCAGTCCACACTTTTCTGTGGATAATTTGTATTTCATCCAAACCATTCAAAGTAGAAGTTATTTTTTGAGCTACCCCCTCATTATGGCTTTTGTGCTTCAACTATTTTTATTCTTCTTGTTTGTATTTCCTTTTACCAGAATGATGGCTTGTTTATATTCAGAATCTCTTCTTGCTCCTCTGAGACCCCTAATATATCACTCATATTTTACTATTCACTCAAAAAACTTTCATTTTTAGGAAAGATGTGAGTTATTTTCTGAGGTTAATTGTAGATGTTTTATTATAAACTAATAAACCACATTAAAAATCAACTGCCTAGTTATTTCTACTTTATAATGCTAATATATTTAGTAATCCTCATGAACTTGCACAATGCATAATATTGGAAAATATTCTTTCTCAAAATGCTGAAAGAAGAATTCTGAAATGTTCCTTTTTACCTTTTAACGGCATGCAAATGTGTAGTGGCATTCTCTTTCATAATACTTCAAGTGAAAACCAGTCATTTGAAACTATAGAAATCTTTACATTTATCTAAAGAGTTATCTCTTTGCATTTATAGAGAGATGTTTGATTTCATTTATCAAGAACTGGGTTAATATCAGCTTATATCTATTTGGGAATAAGATAGTGAAATAAAAAATCTAACAGTTGGTACTCTAATGTTGCATATATTTTAGAAATTTTTGCATCTTTGGTATCCAGTTTGAATCTGCTGCCCTATAATTTTCTGGATTTTCTATTTCCGTATTTGCTCTCTTTCTACGAACATTCTGTTGTGGTGCGTGTGGCAAGGAATTCACTGGTGTACTTTACTAAGCTCCCATGGTCTATAAAGCTTTTTAAAGATTTTTCTGGATTGAAGCACCATGTATTGAAGAAGGCTAATGTGATATTGTGAAATCCTTTAAGAATTTTGTGTGTTTTAACTATTTTGAATCAAATTACTTAAGTATATTGATTTGATGCTTTTCAATGATGATGTGTATAAATAGGCATAATAAATATAAGATAAATTCAAAGTGCATTATATGATATGCATATTAGAGTGTATGCAAACATTCTATGTTCTCTCATTTCAAGTTCTCTCTTGATCTCTTTCTTTGCTGGAAATCTCACAAGACAACTATTTAAATGATCTGTGATCCCTGCTACATTCAATAATTTGTTGTTTCCAGCCATCTTAAAGAGACAAATTGAATTGTCTCTTTAATATATTCATTCAAATGCAAAAAGGGACTTTAGTGCTATTTGTGATTTTGACTTCACCGAGCACAGTCTTTTTTGCTTCTTTGAAAAGTAGTTATTTAAAATTAGACAAAGAAAATTAAAGATACTTCACTTTCTAAGACCGTACAAACCCAATATGTGGAAAAAAGAAAATGCAACAGATTTTTTTTTTTTTTAAAGAAGAGCATAGGTTTCAAATGGAACTCATTTTCAGGCATGATTGCAAAGGCTTCCTTTTATCCCTTACAAACAAATCATTGGGTAACTTGATTGAACACTTAAGTTCTAGGCACCCTGAAGGGCATTTTTGAAGCCATGAGTTTTTGTGTTTTAAGGATTTTTTTTTCTGTTGAAGATTGTAATATTTGGTAGATGGGGAAACTTAGATGCAGATGTCTTGGTGCTAAACAGGTCATTGGTAGAATAGGGTAAAAATGACCTTAACTAAAAGAGAATAGTTCATTGTTTTTCCTTGGGAAGGAACATTAAAGAGCGGGAATGTTGTTCTTTTCTCAGAAATAATCTCCAGCTATGTCCTTGGGCGTTGAAACTTCTGTGTAGGAGAAGTCAGCTCCCTTTCCCCCAATATATCCATGGTATGATCCTTAAACCTCAGTTTCTTTATTTGTAAAATGGGAGTAATAATAATATCTACATCATAGAGTTATTGTGAGGATTAAATGAGATAAATGAAGATAAAGCATTAAGCTCAAGGATTGGTAAAAAAATAAACATTTTATTTAATAAATGTTATCTGTTACTGTTGAAGTGGTACTATACTTAGAATTATACAGATACGGTTTCTCATTCTAGCTTCACTACGTGCTTGCTATGTAATTTATGGGAAGTTATATAAGCTGCTTCTTTTTCTCTTCTATAAAATAGAGAAAGCAGTACTGGTTCTTTCTTTTCTTTCCTAGAAAGTAGAATTCATCTGTAGTCTGGAAGTCTTGGGAAAAAGTAGTAACTAAATGTAGAGTTTGTATGTCCAGCCTCTCAAATTTGATAAAACTCTAATACTAAGGACTAAAAGAGATTTTGAAAGGTCACTTTATTTGTCATCCTCCATTTGGTATTGGTCACCCTTTCTTCATTCTCATCAGTTAAGAAGCTCTCTTTATTGTGGAAGTCTACAAAGAAGGAGATTTTATAATCTTCTTTGGTTATGTATATTAATGATTAATACCAGGAATTTCTTTATGTCAAATATACACATCTCAATCTGCTTTATCTTGCTTTCATTTTAAGAAAAAATGGAAACAGACATTCTTCTTCATTTGAGTGATAGACATGTATGTGTGAAGACCAAAAGTAGACTTTTAATTTTTATTTCTTAAATATTTTCTTTTAAGTGTTATTTTCTAAACTAGTTATATGACTTTGGAAAAATAATACAACCTCTCCCAATCTCAATTTCCTCATTTTTAAAATGGAGATGGTGATAGAATTTATCCCATAGGGTTGCTAAAAAGATTAAGTTTGAAGATACTATATAAATAAGTGTATGGAACCATTCTTGACAACTGTGTTAGGATAAATTGGCAAAAGTCCTATGATCAGTACTAGAACCATGGCATGAGAAGGACCTTTAATTCTCTTCTATTTTATAAAACTCCTCAGCTTTTAAAGTGCTTTCATATTCATTACCTCATTCAATAAAAAGTATGTAGAGGTAGATAAACTTTCCAGTCATCCTGTCTAACTTCCTCCTTGATATGAATAAATGTTTAAACTGGGTTTTGCTTCAGGACATTATTTACTCCAAACAAAGCTCGTATGTCATAGATTAGGACTGGCTCTTTTGGCCCTCTTATTTTCCAGTCCCTTCAATATAATGTCAGTGCTCATTTATTTTATTTTCATACTTACTTCCAGAGCGAAACCATTGCTGCATTTCTCATACACTAATGTAAATGAATAATACTATGCTGATCAGAAGCATTAAACATCAGTTTTACATGTCTTTAATTAATAAAAATTAGAAAATGACTTACCTATTATATAATAAGAGTGGCTAGTTTGATAGGAAGCAATCTTTTAAAATATGGAGTTCATGAGGGAGAATTAATAAAAGAATCCCTGATGTTGAAAAGTTGGGAACCACTTGATTACATGATTTCAAAGAAGAAAATGCATGGTCCTAGGGTGGAGGTATGAATGTGAGTATAAGTGATTCTATGCAGTGTGCTAATTATTATAATGGACATATGTATAAGAGCAGAAGTAGCTATGTCAGAGAAAGTTTCTAGTGGGAGGTAGCCTTTGATCTATGATTTAAAGGATGATTAGGAATAGGAATAGGTAACACCCTCAAAAGCATTGAATATGTGGGAACATTTGATAGCATAACTGGCTCTTCTGTAGTTCTGACACTGAAATGTCTCATACTTGTATGTCTTTGAGACTCCTGGAAAGGCCATGTCTGTCATGAATGTAATGTGAACATAGGACGGCAGCTTTTAACCACTACACTTCTCTTTCTTAGCTCAGTTTGTAGTCAGGGGTATTGTAAGTACATTTTAAGGTACAAAGGAATCTTTCAAATTTTGCTTTCCTATAAATATATCAACTAGGTATGAAAATTATAGTTAGTAAGTGGCTTATTAATATATGAACTGATGATCAGGATTATGAGTTAATAAAATCTTTGAACTTACACTGTAATACACTTTTTTTTTCAATTGACAAGCATGATCTTAAAGAAAGAGCTACATCTGAAAACTTAAATCTGAGTGTTATTCCTGTTTTCCTTACTTGTTGCAGGTCTTTAGGTGCCTTGTATTTATAATTAAGTTTTCTAAGTGTAAAGTTGTCAGATATTATAATTTCTTTTTTACTGAGGGATAGTATGAAAATAAATTAATTCTCAGAGTGACCTGAACTTTTCTGAAGAAATTCAAATTTTTATTATACAATGATGATGAAACAGTAGGAGTGGCAGAAGCAGCAGCAGCAGCAATAACTTGTTCCTACTTCTGATAACTTTCAAATAGAGGTGCTAAATCCACTGTTTAGTTTTGTAATCTGGAAACTCATGTTTTCTAATAACTTTGAATGCTTTTTATCTGAGCCTATGGGCCTTATTTTCTGTTTTTGGTTTGAAAGTTCTCTGGTGTTTAATAACTTGTTTCTCCAAATTAGACACACTTATTTTGCTGAGATTTTGCAGCTTATATGACTTTGACATAACCACTTTCTGAAGGGATTGGTGGTCACATAGGCTAGAAAATCTATGGCTCTGGTTTCCAATGGCCTCAACTTAATTTCCTCATACTGCTTTAGCATGCTGAAGATTTGCATTGTTGATGATGCCATGAAAAAAGTGATGATTTTAAATCTTTCTATGTTACAAAGAAAGATTCTGAAATTGAGTAAAGGAAGGGAGAAAGATGTGAAAGTTCTAGAAAACAGTTTAGAAACATCATTTTAGTCATATTAAATTAGTTATGATGCTTTAAAGGACATTTTCCTTTGAGACTTTCAGCTGAGTTCTTTAATAAAAAGCAAAAAACCAAACAACAACAAAAAAGAAAATAAAAATCAAAATAATATAGCAGCTGAACAAAGTTTAAATAACTTGGAACAAAGCATATTAGTTAACTGGGTCTTAGGAACATTTTTTATTCTTCAATTTGAAGACCCAAATACACACTGGAGGAAAATTTGACTATTTTAAAATTCTTTAGCTGTAGTCCTTTCCCACTATAAAGATGCACATTGAAAATAGACATCTTGAGGTTTAAACAATATTTTAAATCTTGGAACCCTAAAACTATATAACATATTTAATTTTTATTTTATTTTTTATTTTTATTTTTATTTATTTATTTATTTTTGAGACAGAGTCTCACTTTGTTGCCCAGGCTAGAGTGAGTGCCATGGCATCAGCCTAGCTCACAGCAACCTCAAATTCCTGGGCTTAAGCAATCCTCCTGCCTCAGCCTCCCAAGTAGCTGGGACTACAGGCATGTGCCATCATGCCCGGCTAAT